>CAJUYG010001269.1:29552-44355 GCA_910591675.1 Galerucella calmariensis
TGCCATCTATCCCTGGGGCTTTCTTTACCTTAACATGTCTCCCCCCCTCCTCTACTTCCCACTTCTCTACCGACCTTATCCCCCTCTTTTTCCCTATCTCCCTAGTATTCTGGGCTTCCCGAATTCTAATTAACAATTAAGAAAATTTTTCATCGCGGGGCATAGAACCCTGGTCTATCGCGTGAGAGTCTGGCATGTTTACCATTCGACCACCGAGGTATATGCTTCTTGATTATCTATAACGTTAAATGTATTACATAATTTTATAAAATTTGACGCTTATCTGAAATCATCCAAATTTTATTCTGTTTTTAGTATTTGTTGTTAATTTGTACCGATTATTTTATTTTTATTATCTTATTAATTTATTTATTATTTTATTAATTTTCGTCAATGAATATTCTTGATTCAGTGCTTCTAGGAGAGACTTTTCTTTGACAAGTTATTTTGACGTTTCTTTTCAATTGAAAAAAAGGTGAGTGACGGGTACTAAACGTTAATGCTGATTGGTGGACTTCATATACGTTTTAGAATGTATATGAAATCATAGCCGTTCAGTTAACCGATATGGCCTACATTTCCATTCAATAAACTTAGCAGAAAATGGATAATATACATGTGGGTGTAGAAAAAAATAATCACAGAGCCATGACCCTGTTTGATAATATGGTACATTGGTCCACAACTCGATGGGAGTGTAGCTATGGTTTGCGTTGAAGATTCTGGGAAAAGTCAAAACACATCAATAGACACATTTTCAAGAAACGGAAACTATGATCAGGTGAGATCATAGGAACACAAAAGCCAGAATAAGACTGCACTACCAGTTTTTAAAGAAACCTTCACTTATACTTGAGGAGTGCTTGACACTACAGGATCCCAGGCTGCAGGGTAACTTGAAAGACTAGTGCAGAGAAAAGAAAGACTTGCCTAAGCTGAAGTCTGTAGATATTAAAAAAATTCCTCCAAGAAGCTAGGTATTATTTCTCGAAAATTGAGCTGAATGATATATCTTACAGGTTTCATTGCTTGCTCTTCCCAAAAAACTCACCTACATAACTCCGTAAGATGTAATTTTATCTCACAAAAGTTTAATAACGTAATAGTAAGTAACTTTTATTGTAGTTAAGGTGTGAAACAACGTTTAAAACCTGTAATTTCTAATTAAGTTGTTGCTCTTTTATGGACCATAACGATAATCTCTTGCAAACAAATTATCATAAAATATAACTTATTCTTTCCCATTTGTGGATGAGTAGAGACACTGACAAAAAAGCCTTGGAAAAGAATACTTGAAAAACAAAATTATATTGAAGAATCCCTTATTTTATGACCCACGGTGCCAGTTATCATTTTTTGTATCAAATCTACATTATGGCTGGAAATCGGAGGGTAATAAAAACAGCTTCCGATTTTATCATTCAGTACTTGAACGAGCAAAATTTCCATTTTTCACGGTTCCAATTTTAAATTTATCAATAAAAATTATATAGACAACTAAATGAATTGGAGCGAAAAATAGTATTTATCGACATATCCCTCATGAAAAATGTTGGAAATTCTCACAAAACAAAATAAAAACTTTCTCTCGACACTTGACTGACCATCGACCACATAAATTCCGTGGAAGAAACCGCACTTTGGTGACGGAAGCTTATAAGCTCCCACTGCAGATGTCCACAAAAGATAATAAATTTTCCGAGGGGTCTTTTCTCCACACGCTGCACTCAGATGTCGGTTTGAGACAAAACCGATCCTTCCACAATGTCAATTTTCATCGGCAACAACGAGATATTTGATCCCAGAAAAAGGACTGGTCGGTAGGATTACTTTTATGTTAAGGGAGGTTCTTGAAACCGGAAAAACTTTTCTTGTTGCATTCTCATTGTTGTGTCACGAAGAAAAGGGAAACTTGGTAGGAACATAAAACATTCGAGATAAGAATGAATATTTTTGGGTAATTTTCGTGGCATCTGTATATTCGGATAAAGTTTATTGGCCTTTCGAGGCATTGACATTTTTACAAAAGTTTGCATTTCACAATAAAGTTTGGCCTTGGATTGAATTTACTAGTAATTTTAAAGTAACTTATTGATGCTATTAAGTTTGATAGAAAATTCAGTATTCTCGGAAACCAACTAGAACTCCAAACTGAAGATTCAATATTTTATTGACATCGCCGTGAAGTCGATGGAAGTTATTTAGGGATGTAGGATGTAGTGGACGCAATCTACTAATTTGTGTTGATTGTTTAATAATTGATGATACAGTACAATCAGTCAGAAGCTCGAGGTTCATGGAGCCTCGGCCTTCATGCTTGCTTAGAATATTACTCAGTTCACTTTGATTTCGAAAGAACATAATCTTTTGCTCCTTGGTATTCATTCTCGTTTTTCCCAATACCGTTATGCGATGGAGCCCACATTAAGGTTATTGGGATACAACTTGAGGAAAATTTGTAGTGGCAGTGAAAAAGAATCAGCTAGTACACAATAGTAGAGACTTGCGGAGTGGATGCTCACTCAAAAGGGCCTCGAGTATTCTATTTAATATTACGGTGTCGATGGTACAGTTTCTGGCACGCAAGCAGCCAGCGCAGCCAACAATCTTTGAACTAAATACTCTCTTCGTATGACGAGAGGAGGTTTGCATGAATCGAATTCTAGACTTTCGGAAGTACTGGATTTGAATGCACCTAGAAATAATTATTGAAGGGTAGTGCTCTAGACTCTTCTCCACAGTGATAACTTTTTATCTACAGGGTGGGGCAATCTTCTGACATCGGAGGATTACATCGTCGTGGTGATAGATAGAACTTTATAGTTTTGTGTGAGCTAATACAGTTACTGAGAGCACATTTTGAAAATACTTTCGATTCTACAGGGTAGTCCAAAACCACGTAGCAGCACAAACTTACATTTTTTTAAATGGAACGTACGTATATTTTGTTTAAAAATCGAAAAGATCTTACCGAGAGCGTTACAAAAATATAGCACTCTAATATATTATAAGGGTGTTTTACAAAGATATGGCCAATTATTAGCAAAAAAGACCTCCTCTTTAACACTCTGCAAAACAGTAAATTAAAATAAATCAACAGGTCTTTGTGTTCAAATGTCATACACACATCATTGGCTGTGCTCAGTATTAATTACTTTTTTCATCTGTGGCTTCTTTAATACAGGGTGAAACAAAACGCAAATCAAGCAATATCTCAAAATTTTTAAATGAATCACCCCATAAGTCTTTTTACAATTTGTTAGTACAATTATTAATAAACTTTCAAACGATGTAGTAAACTTAGGGCATTAGTTAATGGAAAATCGTAGATATTTTATGATAATGGTCAAAAACAAGTATTTTACATACACAAATTAAATGGTATTAAATTTTTACATGCAACATCTTGTGAATTTTAACATTTCTAGTACAATTTCAATGTTTTTTGCACTCTATCATTTATTTCTTTTTCTTGTCTCCCGTTCTCTTGTAGTTCCACACCTAGATATTTGAAACTTGTTACTTGTCCAATTATAACATTGTCCACTCTTATCAGTATAATGGTTATTCTGTTAAGGCAGAGAAAGACCCAATTTATGTCGAGATTGGGAGTCTGCGATTTTTTTCTTATGGAAAAGGATAATTTTCTAGACGAAAAAATTTTGAGCTAACCACAATTTAAATAAAATTACGGTTACAGTTACCAAAGTGAAAAGAACTGCTTTGTAACTAAGTCGGAGGCAGGTTATGCAACTATATTAAGTATGAAACTTCAAATTTAATTAAACAAGAAAATGTACGCAAGTGTCTAAATTTATTATTAGATTTGAAATTTGTGTATACATAACCTAGCTATTCTCTCTAGGAACCAAATTAAGGCACTGCTTTTGAATATGGGTCGATATAGTTTTACGTCTTCCAAGAGTGAAGTGGTTATTTAACTGAGTTAAACTTGCTCAAAGACCTTCACACTATAAAGTTCGACTGGAGAAAAGTAATTTTTTTCATGAACAATGGATTAATTTAATGAGACATTTTTAAATATTACCCCAACCTTATAAAAATTTTGGAACGGAGTACATATACAAATCACAGCCAATGCAACTCAGCAATTCGACATATTTACAGGAATCTGTTTGCCAAGGAGTGGAACATTTCACGGTAAATCGCAAAGACACGAGCCTATGTGTGGTGAAGTGGTGGGAGATTTGGTTCAATCTGGCTGGCTATTCACGACTTTAGTTTTACTTAACATCAAGAAAATAAAGAAAAACTTTGTCTGAAAATCATTCCAGCTGAGCCAAAGCCACTTTTTTCGACATATCCATGCTTTTGTTCACTTCTAAATGTCCTCATACAAGCAAACAAACTGGTTATAATACATAATTCGACTGCAGATTACTGCACTACGCATACCTACTCTTAAAGCACCATCTAAATTAGTGAAAGCTACTGTCTACAGTAAGTAATTTCTAATTTAAATACGGACTTATCCAACCCCTTTCGCATCGCGAGATCTAGTAACCCTATTAGACTCACACGTATACACCATCATATTTTGACTACTTGATTCTCTGTCGAGGGGGTACGCACATTAGCATTCCCAATCAGCTGTCTCTACTAGAGCATTTGACAGTTCATAGTGTCGAGAATATCATTTCAATTTAAATTTTCTCATTTGCATAATTCTCAGCTGATTCATTTGCACATTTTCCGGATTGCTATGTAACGGTGATGGTCCCAAAAAGGTTTATATTTGGGAAATATTAGATCTCTGTCAAGATAACATGATATAATACAATATTTGTAGAGAGAATATTTTAGAGCACTTGACTGGTCGTGGAAGACAATTACGTTCAGATTAATCGCTGAAAAATATCCCGCAGAGCTCTTGCGTCACGAAGTTGACACAAAAGGTTGTTCAATATTACTACGTCAATGAGTTTACGTTTATGTTATGATTCCAAAACAGTCTAACCTATAGAAGTGAAAGTCCAATAGGATTACTAAGAATGAAAAAATGAGGTGTCAAACCCATCCACCTGAAGCGCTAGTTGCAATTGAGTTATCGAAATAGGCAAGGCAGCTGAGGCCGAAAAACAGACTAAGGGAAGAAGAATTCCAGCGATCGCAGTGGATGGGTTCAGTACCAGGATCACGACAAATAGAATTCTATTTTAGTGACGTCACGTTACCTAACAACCGTTTCACATTGCTTGCATGCGATAAATTGGTATCATGACAGGGGATCTGAAGCGTAGAATTGACTTCATTCTACAAGTCGAATTGAAAATTTGATTTCTGAAGTGGCCTTGAAGTAAGTGTTGGGTTTTTAATTGATTCTTATTGATAGTATTGTTAAGTTACACTGGAAGATGTCTGGAGGATTTAATTAGATGTGTCCTGGAGGTATTCTATGGTTGTAACAGTGTCGTGCGGGTTTGCTCAGGTTTTGAGGTTAAAAGGAAATCAGTTGTTTAAAACTAATGAAAAACTTAAGGTATCGGAAATTTCGGAAATATGACAATAGAAAATCAACAAATTATGTTAACAATCTCAAAAAAGTAATGTATATTATAGGTAAATTGTAACAGAGCGGTTGGTCTTCACTCTTTTCGTCAATAAACATATCACGAAAAATCTCATGGAACCATCCCGAATACACACAGTACGACAAGGAAAATATTAGAAAAACAGCATGAAAGAGAGAGAAAGGATAACTGTGCGCGCGCATCGAGGCGTGTACCCAGGTCCAGGGGATGGATGAATGTTGATTGTTCTTTACAGAGAGAAAGAGAATTCACTAGTTGGTGGTATTCAGTATGTTCCCAACATAGAAGGAGTGATGGTGTTGAAGAAATGAAAAAATACGTAACCCGTACATCTTAAAATTCATTTTTGTCAACTTGATCGTTTCTGACCAAGTTGACAATTAATTTCTAACTACAATAGGATATTAATCCAGCCATTGTCACTTGAAAATAAAACAGTATCTCTTAAGAGAACCATAATTAATAAATTGAATTGAAAAAAAAATAAAAACTTATTTTATTGTTTCAATTCAATTTATCAATGGAAGGTATTTCTAGTTTATTAATTATGGTTCTATGGAGGAATACTGCTTTATTTCCAAGTTACAGTGGCTAAAATAATATCCTATTGTATTTAGAAATAAATTTTCAACTTGGTCAGAAACATTCAAGTTGACAAAAAGGAATTTTTAGATGTACAGGTTACGTAATAGTGATTGAATTTTTTCAATTCTTTAACCCCCTCACTCCTTCCATGTTGGGAACGTACCGAGTACCACCAACTAGTGAATTCTCTTTCTCTCTGTAAAGGACAATCAACATTCGGCCAGCCCCTGGACCTAGGTACACTTCTCGATGCACAGTTATTCTTTCTCTTTCTTTCAAGCTGTTTTTCTCATATTTTCCTTATCGTACTTGTGTAGTCGGGACGGTTCCATAAGATTTTTCGTAATCTGTATATAACACTCCGTTGAAAATTTTCTCCCAGCTACTACCCACTTGATTTTATATCGTACCCATTTCTTCGTACCCATTTCTGTCGGAATTTATTTCTTAAATCTCATCTATCTAAATAACAATAATAACATGTTGTGAATATACATTTTATTAAATATTGGTAAATGGACTGGCTAGTGCTTCACAACTATTCGATTAAACATTTATGTAGTTGTAGTCTCCATAATATAATATTGATAGTGGTTTATTCCTACAAAAATAAAAAGAATGTTGATTGATTGATCAGTGGCTGTTGGCACTTTATGACAGGTTCATTAAAAGTTGGTTTTCAAATTATTGATAGTTGTAAAGCTTTGCAACTAAGCTTCTGCAATTCTGTGAAATATAATTTAATTTATAAAATCCAGTCCAACCTGTCATTGAAAACTTTCAACTTTATAAATTCAAATGTAATCATTGGTAATAAGTAATAACTAGAGTAGGTATATAGTATAACTCAAGCCTCTCACATCAGTAATCGGGCATTCTCATCAAATTCAACCTGTCAAATTTGTAACCATTTCTTGGCATTCTTAATTATTCCACTGTTTGGGCATTTTAGTGCGTTTAACTACACACTGCGGATTTGCCTGATTAATTGGTTACGGAAGTAATTATATTTTCCAAATATTGAAGAAACAATGAATTGAGGAGCACCAGAAAAGCTTGTATAAATACCAAGACAATGATCGATGGCAATAAACAATGGATGACACGCTGAACCTAACCACAATTGTAGACACAGATAAGGAATACGTGTCCGGCCACTGAATCGAAGTGTCTCTCTCCCTCTAGTGTCCAGACACTGTGTCTGTGTACGGGCCACTCGTGATACATGAGCTTCAATTAGTACGATCAGACAGGACACGCGTTTCCAAGTGTTTCCAAGTGTTTCCAAATGACCAATGAATATTCAAAAACTTATTTGTGATGAATTGAATCAGGTACACGTGTACGACTAGTGTTCCGTGTTAAAGGTCTTCATTACGGGACACATTTTGTGTCTTGAATCATGATTCTAGTGGCCTGCCACAAAGTGTCTCGTCTGAAAGCACTCTAACTTATTGAAAATGATGTACATGTATTCTCGAATCAGAAACATCGATGGGCACGCGGCAAATATGATATCATCGAACTGTGAAGAAACAAAATAATATGGATACTACGGATACTAAATAAATCTAGTTGATTATATAATCTATTCTTATCTACAACTATCATGTAACTATTTTCAGTGTCATAATGACGTATATTACCGCACTAGTGCGTTTTTGAATACACTACCGCACTAGTGCGATAGTAAGAATCAAGAAAACTATTCATACCAGAATTGAATATTCAAAATAACACAGGAAGCTGTATTTTCAATATCCGAAGGAAGATTGTCTTCGCTTGAACTTATTTTCATGGATTTTTGTTCATTCAACTTTGGCAATTTGATGGCATAACAAATTCATTTTATTTCCACAGCTTTGTTTGTCTTTGATGCTACGGTCACAAAATATGATCTACAGTACCTCACGTTTGCAGTCAATATTAACAACAATACGTTGGATTGAATTTTTTTTTCACTCATAAATGCACAAGTGGTTTGTATTTTATCGGGTAAATTTGGGTTGTTTAATGAAAAACTGTTTCCTGGCAATTTGACGAGAATAACTGTCAACTATTATAGGTTGACAGTTATTCGAGTCAAATTGCTAAAGGAAACTATGGCGTGCCGTTTTGGTATTTAATAACATCGTTTTAAAAGAGGAAAAAATATATACCTCTTCTTTTAAACATTTTTATTCAGTAATTATTCTGTTGAAGAATTAAAATTATGTTTTTCATAATAATAATACGGGAATTTCTATTATGAAAAACATAATAAAAATTTCCGATTCAAAATTATGAAATACATAATAAAAATTCATGAATTAAAATTATGAAAAACATAGAAATTCAATTTCCATTATGTATTGAGGTTGCCTATACTAATCTAATGCAAGTACCTGAAATCGTATAGAAAATGCATTACTGCAGAATAGGCAACCTCAATACATAATGTAAATTGAATTTCTATTATGTTTCTAATAATTTTAATTCTTGAATTTCTATTATGTTTTTAATAATTTTAAATCGGTAATTTCTATTATGTTTTTCATAATGGAAATTCGTGTATTATTATTATGAAAAACATAATGGAAATTCAACAATTAAAATTATTGAAAAAATAATGGAAATTGAAGAAAAAAAAATATGAAAAACATAATACAAATCCGTTTTGTATTTTTTATTTGATAATTCTTATTCTTGAATTTGTATAATATTTTTCATAATTTTAATTCTTTAATTTCCATTATGTTTTTCATAATAATAATACACGAATTTCCATTATGAAAAACATAATAGAAATAACCGATTTGAAATTATGGAAAACATAATAGAAATTCAAGAATTAAAATTATTGAAAACAATAGAAATTCAATTTACATTATGTATTGAGGTTGCCTATTCTGCAGTAATGCATTTACCATACGATTTCAGGTAGATTGCATTAGATTAGTATAGGCAACCTCAATACATAATGTAAATTGAACTTCTATTATGCTTTTCATAATTTTAATACTTGAATTTAAATTATGATTCTAATAATAATAATACACGTATTTCAATTATGAAAAACATAATAGAAATCACAGATTTAAAATTATGAAAAACATAATAGAAAACCAAGAATTGAAATTATTGAAAACATAATAGAAATTCAATTTACATTATGTATTGAGGTTGCCCATTCTGCAGTAATGCATTTACTATACGATTTCAGGTACTTGCATTAGATTGGTATAGGCAACCACAATACATACAAACTGTACAAATTGAATTTCTTTTTTTCTTTTCATAATTTTAATTCATGAATTTTTATCATGTATTCCATAATTTTAAATCGGCAATTTATATTATGTTTTTCATAATGGAAATTCCTGTATTATTATTATGAAAATCATAATTTTAATTCATTAACAGAATAATTAGGGAATAAACATTGTTGAAAAAAGAGATATTTTTGTTTTTGTTTTTAAAACGATGTTATTAAATACCAAAACGGCACGCCATAGAAACAGTTATGAATTTGAACAACACAAATTTACCCAATATCAGTACAAACCTCGAGTGTAATTCGGCAGGACAATTTAATGAATGAGAAATTTGGAAACATATCAATGCAAACTTTATTTATGAAACAATAAAAAGAAACACATTTTTATTTTAATGTACAATTATTAAAAACGCAGTTATTGAAATTCATACTAGGAACAGTGATATTGATGAACAAATGAATAAGTGAAAAACTAGTGTATTTGTCGCTGTAAAAGGTAAAGCTAACGTTTGCCGCTGTCAAAGTGACAATTTCACTGTGGCATATGCGATTTTTTATACATGAATTAAATTGTCAATGAAATTTTATGACATACTGTTATTAATACTAATAAACAGTTGTAGATAAAATTTTGTACGTAATACGTGGGATAGGAATTATTAACGCACTTATGTGATAACACGACTCGGCTTACGGCAAACTTCACATGCGTGCGTTAATAATGTCCATTACGTAAATAACTATTGCCATACCATGGCAATTACTTGAATGGGATAAATCTATGAGCATAAAAATGCATTCAAAATGGAGGTGATTCAATATAGGTCGGTAAGGTAAACGCTCGTGTCAGAGTTGGGACAATTAACAATGGACTTCAAGTGACTAATATGACGGCAACCGGTCGTTGAAAATGATTGGAGAATGGTATAGGGTATAAATTATAGGGAGAAACGAAACATCCCTGAGATGTGGTGTGGTATATGAAAATTGTTTTCAAAAGTTATGATTAGACTAAGTTTCCGTTACAAATGGATTGATACGCCACTGGTATGTAAACGAACCGGTGGTGGTATATTTCCGTTGGACCGCAAAATCTAATGAATGAATGATAAGGTTGATCTAAGTACTGGCGGAAAACTAGTCTTCAGGAAGCAATTGGCCGCTTTCGGCCCACATCAAATGTAATTTTGAAGTAAGTTAATGTCCCGGATATAATAGATATAAATCGTTTTATTTCAGCCACAATGTCTGAACAGCACAACCTCGCTTGAGTTGCACACTACATAGAAAATCGATCTATCAAAAAAAGCACTTTAGTCTTTCCTTCGGATTATTTTAACGATTAAACGAGGTGAAGGGGTAATTTATATTTTGGTAAATATACATTTTTGTTATTGTTCCGAGTAATGGTAAGATAAAAATGGCAGTTTCCTGCGAAATAAAATCCTCCTTGCCGGGATTTATTTTAAGTTTCATTCCGTTTCATTCTCTGCGTAAAATTTCCCAGTAAATATTTATGGACATTTTATGTTCGTAGAAAACGATCTGTAAAATAAAATATGAGAGAGTATTTGCGCTTTGGAATGGTTTCTGGAACTCGGATTTTATAAATACAATCGAACAAAGTGTGGGAGAACTTATAGTAAGCCGTGCCAAAAAACAGCTCACTTAGATCTTTTCAAATCTATGATATATTTTGAAAAAAGTACAAATTGTTAACCGGAGAGCTGAGGTTTAAAAAATTGGAGAAATGCATGAAACCTTCAAATGGTAAATATTGATTGTATGGCAAAACTTGAAATAAACGCACAAAACAAACTAGCTTATTGAAGTGGAATTTTATAGGATTACCTAAAATGGAAAAAATAGGGTTTCAAACCCATACACCTGAAGCGCTAGTTGCAATCGAGTTGTCTAAATATGCAGCTAAGGCCACAGAACAGACTTAGAATAATCTATAAAATTGGAAGTCCTGTGTCAAGGAAGTAAGAAGGATAGAAGAATTTCAGCCATCGCAGCGGATATAATGTTATATATATAATAATGTTTCTGGATCCAAGTCTTCACTTTCCAGTGCTATTTTCAGTTTTTCAACTATGTCACTCTTCTTTCCGGACGTTTCCAACTTGCGATTTTCCAATTCTGCTTTTAGGTCCGTGGCTTTCAGGTCACATAGTCTCTTACCCATTTTTTTACGAAATTATTTATTTATATTACCCCACACCTGACACCAGTGTAATGTTTTTCTTATTTATTTAAAACAGTTTCTACCGTTGGATAAAATTATACGCTCCCTATGGCTAATTACTATTGATTTATTGAAAAAACACTTACACACTATGATAAACTTGATTCTATACACACTACTTAATGTCTACTAATGTATCTACATTCGGTATAATAATTGTCCTAATTTATCTTCAACACTATTGATATTCACTATATGTTCACTCACTGTATACTGAAACTGTTTACCGATTCGCTGTATACTGAACAACTCCTCGACTCACTCGAAAACCCGCGTATATATAGTCCTCCGCATCTCTAGACCTTTCTTGAATTCACCGCCTTCTACGCTGCAAAAACAGTCTCGAACATTACCTGTTAAAGAACCTCTCTAGAAAAGTCGCATTCATAGTTTGCGACAGGACCATATAACCATATAACGAATACTTTTGGCTTTGATTCAAAAGCCTCTATCAATTTTCAAAACTGTTGCAGCTTCTAAATTAATTGTGACATAATATCTTATAAAATATTGCAGCTACTACTTCTACATACTTACTACATAAATTGGTTTATAGACAACTTGAGAGTTTCTAAAAGGAAGGATACTGAAGGTTGGAAAGTAATAACGTTATAATGTCAATTTGTTAGATCAATAATCTACACAATCAACTATTCAATTAATTATCGACAAAACAGTCAATTCACAGAGCCGGAACCATTTCTTAATTTTCATTTGAACTCTTTTCCAATTTTCATTTATTATTTGGACAGGACGAACTTCCTGACTTCTAGATTTTTTAAAACTGCATTCGAATCCAAATATCTAGGTTATGTTTATTATTTGAATAATGATCGCCTCCGTCCTGCTTTTAAGGATAACTGCTAACAATATTAACGCGATTTTAACTTTGAGAAATACGTTTTGTACTCCAACTGACGCTAAGCAGTTCTTAAACAAATTAAACTCGGTGTAGTTGTGTCTCAAACAGCAAATTTTTAAGGATATGCTAATAAAGGATTGCTGAAAATCGACTAATTGGATGTATATCAGGATTTTAACTTCAAATCAGCATAATTAACGAAGAAGTATTGATTAACGTAGTTCTTCTTCATTATTAGAATAATCTACTTCCACTTCGTGCAATTTTTCCCACCCTGTTGAATTGTTACGGAAAACAATAATACTCCGAATATCAAAAATGGGGCCTCTTTAAGTCCACTTCGGAAATACATGGAAAGGTGTTTAGTGTTTTTATTTAAAGTGCTGCAGCATAGACCGTGAAGATTAATATCGTGCAATCGCTTAGAGGCTTCAATAGTGTGGCTTTATAAATGGATGCTGGAAAAGCTAAAAGGGACTAAACAAATTTAAACGTAGGTAGCTATTGGATTAACTGTTTTTCCTCCAAACTGCTTGTTACAAACATAAAAAAGGAGGAAAATGGCAATTTATTACCATTTTCAGATAATTTGTTTAATAGAACATCCATAGCTCCGAACAATGACATACTAGATTTAGTCGCGATGATATATAAGAGGAGTAATCCACCTCGTCAATAGGATCAAACACAGCTCTATTGAGCTAGCCATAATCCCTCGAGATTGAACGGCCATGATGATGATGAATTATCCAATAACTAGGGTGTAGTTCCTCAATATATCTTATTTATGTCCTATTACTATTGTTACATAATTTAAATAAATGCATAAAAAGCGATAGATTCAATCTTTTGAAAATTTCTTTCATACATGAGAGAATCGATTGAGATGTTGGTTGAAAGCAAAGTGTGCGTTCAGCATAGCGGGTAATTCATCTAGTCTGTTTAATGAACAGAAAATCTGGATCCTTTATAATATAATTTGAAATTGTCTAATTGATGAGGTTGGCAGTGGATCAAAATTAAAAGTATTCATATAAAATAATACTATTTTTTGTAGCCGATTCTTTATGAACCAAATAACCTTTAACAGACATTTTTATCGCCTGATACGGGTAAACCACGACATACAATCACCCGTTTCAAGTCCTCAACAAAATAATCTTGTATTTTTGTAAATTTTAACTTTCTACAGGTACATTACAGACCGGTAGCCCATGACACGCTTTATTATTTTAAATTGCAGCCGTTTTCACCATCGAGTTAAATGTAAACAACAGGTAGAATAAGGATATTGCCAAAGACCCAAACTTGCTAATGGACGCTACAAGGAACCTAAGGGTAAATATTCACGGATCACAGTATTACATTCATTGTGTCCTTTCCTATTAATCGCTCTCGTTTTTTCCTCAGTGTTTCCCCATCTAAATTGATGTGCTTGTATAATATATTTGCGATTTTTGAATCGTTTTTTCCTTTTGTAGGAAAAGACGTTCCAACGTGAAATTTTTTTGCTGATGAAAACTTTTCACTTCAAAAGAATATGGCTTCTTTCTCAACTTGAAGCATAGTGGCTATTTTTATGTTCATTTATGAAGAAGGTGCTTCATTTACTTCAGTTGTGTCTAAATCGATTTTTGTCGCTTTTTCGTAGACAGATTCAAAGTTTCTAGCCATAAACACGAAAACGAACTTTTTCCGGCATTGGCCCACTTTCGTGAATGGAAGATTGTCCTTATATTTCCAAATAAAATTATACGTCCGCCTACATTCAAAGGGACACTCAACTAAATTGCACGCATCCTATCCAGGTCTTCACCAAAACTTTCTTGTATATACCATCTTGGGACAAATATTTCACAGAAGCGCTGTCTTTATTTCTGAATTCCATTAAACTTTTTCACCAAAGTTAAATTTATTCATTTGTTATTGTATTACGTAGGCAATACGGCTCTTTTCGGAAGTTTTAACTGTCGTCTTGATATTTATGGTTTCCCGTCTACTGGAATTGATCTCTCGTTAATCTTGTATATGCGAATGTAGTAACCGACAACACTAAATATGGTTCTGTTATTGTTGACCCCAATTATACACATTTTCAGGAGCGCATTCTAATAATATACTGCGCAATATTAAGCAATTCAAAGAGTCTAAGGTAGGAGTCTACAACCTTATCCAATCGAAGGGTTTGTTCTAAAATAATTCACACCTGAAAGTAACTGAAGTAATGAAGTAACTATTTCCTTTTACGTATAATGTTTAAATTATTTCTAATCCTATTGTGGTTTATATTTGATAGTATA
>CAJUYG010001269.1:49355-66320 GCA_910591675.1 Galerucella calmariensis
ATAATGAACTGTGATGTAAACGTTTCATAGCATTAGCTTTAAAAAATTAAAGCGTACAACTTAACTCCTCACCTCCGACAGAAGATGCAGCAAAACAACATATTAAAAGAGTCTACTCACAAGTTCAGCAATGGAAAAATAGTTCATCGATACCACCTGAAGAATGGAGTTGGCGAAAAGAGAATTATTTAATACCAATCGAAATGACACAACCAGTAGCACTTGACAACGTGTTGAAATTGATATTTTGCTCTTGCAAAACAGGATGCGGTTCATCGTGTGGCTGCAGAAAAAGTGGTCTTCATTGTTCACCAGCCTGCATAGTTTGCAGTGGAAATGACTGCAGTAACCACCCACCACTTGAAGAAGATGAAGAAGTCTCCGAAACGCGAAATGAGAATGAAAATTAAATGTACTTTTTTGTATATGTATTGTATATAAAATAATGGTCAATAAGAAATTGATATTTTGGTCCACAAATTAATTCCATGTCATTACTACACAGAACAAACTTATAGATAATTGTTTATAACATTCATTAATATATTTAATTAATATTTTTAATGGATATTGTATAGTAGAAATTTTTTTTGTGCATAAATATCACAGATATTGCTTAAAGAAGATAAATAGTTCCGTCCCCACTCCAAGAGGTTTCCGATTTTAAGGAATATGAAAAAACTAAATTTAAAAAAAAAACATCAAAATCGGAGCTGTTCTTGAGGGCTAAACTTCAAATTGCCTGATTCATTAATAAGCTGGTGTTGACGTATGAAACATAGAAAGGGAAGGCGTCTTTCATTCATAGCTAATATTTTGCAAAACCAATTATACGTCATTTTGAACACCTACATGTTCAGAATTCGAGTTGTGTTCAGCTCCTCTCCCACTATTTAGGCTCGTTCTAGATGTTTGGCTAGTACGGTATTCGACTATCCTACGCTAGCCCGGTGGAAACTTGAAACCTTAAGATCCAAGTGCGTTTACAAAAAGAACTGGGACGTGTCAGTTCAGTTCTGAAACGGGGAAAATACGAAATAAAAAATATGTGGAATAGCATAGTGCCCACTCTCCTTGTTGAAGAAATGTTGTGATTGAATAGGTAGAAAATACTTGACATCGAACACTAAGAAACTTTATTTTGTGGAATGTATAAAATGTTCACACTTGGATCTGCAATGTGTGACTGCCGCTTCGTGTGGCCTCCGGTGGTATCGACTATCATCGAGTAGCGGAAAACCCGCGCAGGCGCGTTCGTTTTCAATGGTGAACACTCCTTTTTTTGTTTGGATTGTGCAATGTGCTTGACGTTTCACCTTTGACTAGGTACGTTATTAATAAATGAGAATATAATGTTTAAGTGCACTGCTAAAAATTCCAGTTCCAAATAGAACGAACTTTCCGAGTGGTGACTACAGGCCAAACAGAAATAATTGCTTTGCACTCGTATGATGAAAAGCTGCACTGCACTCTAGAAAGTCGAGCTGGGTGCGCACCAGTAGACATAGTCGAATCGGCTATTAGTTTTGGGGTAAGTGGGTTTACTTGGCCCCACTACTATTTGCATGAGCCTATTGTAGCCTCAACCTATCTATATGTCATCAAAGAAATTCACAAACCGATTAATTTATTAGGTTAATGTTATTTGAGGTCTAGGGGAAATAGGTAGATCCTTTTAAACATCAGATACATGTTTTGAACCGAGTGACAAAGACAAAGACGGTACGTCCAAGTTATGCAGCATGATGATTCAAGGGACAGCGACCTGTTAAAAGGCCTAATAAACAACGTAGTTCATGCCTTATATAGTCTATCATTACTTTAAAGACATTTTCAAGAGGATTAATGAAAGTCTTTGATTGAATCACTCCACGTAAATTATTCCAATCGTCCAGGTATTCAGTGTTTTTTTGGCAATTATAGGTACTGGTTCGATAAAACTGGCTGTGGTAGCTTTTCTTACAAGGGAGTCTGCCTTTCCTTTGTCATCTATGCCAAAATCACCAGGGATCCAGGTAGACACTCTTCGAATTTTTCTATTGATAACAGTCTTTTTTGGAATTCTGGTATCACACGGTAGAATCTAATTGCAACTAAATTGCACGTGAAATTTATATTTCTCATTCGCAAAAATATGAAATGTGTTAAAAATTGAAGTGAAATTGATTAGGGAAGTAACTTAACTAATAATTACACTTCTGAGTTTTTCGCCGAAGTGGTCAAACATAGTCAAAACTTCTGCATCATTATTATTTAAACGTATAAAAATAAAACGATTTTAAATGAATAATAATGTTATGTAAAAATTTGTACGAAATGTCATACTACCCCTGGAAGATGAAAAAATCAAATATTTGAAATAATATATAATCTTTCTGTATATTAACTATTGGATAAAAGTATCTGGTAGCTTGTAACTCAAAATTATAACGAGGGGTAAACAGCTGAGGATGTCAGGGAGTATACCTGGATAACCAATTATGTCCGGAGATATTCCAAGATGTCTGGTGATATCAAGTGAAGAAGTCCTGGCAGTGTCTTAGATGGACACAGCATTCCATTGATTTATCATTTAACTAAAATCTCGTGTAAAATATCCATTTTCAAATAAATGATGAATAGTGAAGGTAGGAAAATTAACTGTAACATATCTGTTACTTTTCCATTACAAAGCTTTAGACACGGTCTTCATTTCGCTCGAGCAGCTAGGTTAAGTGCGCTAGTGCTGAGTTTATAACCTCATAATAGAATTTATGAAACCGAAGCAGGCTGCTTTCAAGCTTAATATTGAAAATATTTACAAAATTATCGTGAATAAAGGTAACCACAATGTGAATATCAACGGATGATAAAGTTAACACCTATATTATTTTACGATTTTGTGCGACCTATACGTATATTTATATAATATATATATATATATATATATATATATATATATATATTATTATACAGGGTGGGGCAATCTTCTAGTATCGGAGGATTACATCGTTGTGGTGAGAGATAGAACTTTATAATTTTGTGTGAGCTAATTCAGTTACTGAGGGCACATTTTGAAAATACTTTCGATTCTACAGGGTGTTCCAAAACCACGTAGCAGCACAAACTTACATTTTTTTAAACGGAACGTACTATATTTTGTTCAAGAATCGAAAAGATCTCACCGAGAGCGTTACATAAATATAGCACTCTAATATATTATAAGGGTGTTTTACAAAGATATGGCCAATTATTAGCAAAAAAGACCTCCTCTTTAACACTCTGCAGAACAGTAAATTAAAATAAATCAACTGGTCTTTGTATTCAAATGTCGTACACACATCATTGGCTGTGCTCAGTATTGATTACTTATTTCTTCGGTGGCTCCTTTAATACAGGGTGAAACAAAACGCAAATCAAGCAATATCTCAAAATTTTTAAATAAATCACCCTATAAGTCTTTTTACAATTTGTTAGTACAATTAATAAACTTCCAAACGATGTAGTAAACTCAGGGCATATATATATAATGGAGAAATGTCTTAAGGAAGCTGAAATTCGATTAAATATTACTATTCCGGATTCCATCAAATCCAACCAAATATCCATTTTTGCGCGATCGATCTTTTTTGTTTATTTTTGCGAGCTCGATCTTTTTTTTTATTCACAGCATCGGTTGTCAGGACGGTAAGTTGTGTTTACTGGTTCCTGAGTCTAACACGTCGGTAAGTAAATTACTTACCGACGTCTTGGCCCTACATACATTTCAAATAATAAATTACTCCATTGATTACACAATGGGAACAAAAAAAAATGAGAAGATTCATATTTTTTCAATGAACAGAACCAAACAGAACAATATAAAAAGTAATAAATATCATAGAAACAATTTCTCCAAAATTCAAATTATATTTTAAACTGATATAAAATGTCACTTTTGACATTTCGTTGATTTCGAAGAAATTAAAATTATTTTATTCGAAATTTCCAATACGATCGCGCAAAAAATGCGCGTCTAAGCATATCAAACGTTAAGGGTAATACCGGTCTCCAGCAAAATTGGAGGCTTCGCTTCGATCAGCCTCCAAACATTGCTGTAGACCGGTAAACAACCCCCACCGTTCTTAATACTCAATATACTATTACAGCATCGGTTGTCAGGTCGGTAGGTTGTGTTTACTGGTTTCTAAGTCTAACACGTCGGTAGGTGATTTACTTACCGTTCAGACGTCGGTAAGTAAATTACTCAATTGTAGGCTTCGCTACGCTCAGCCTTCAAACATTGCTGTCGACCGGTAAACAACCCTTACCGTTCTTAATACTCAATATACTATTACCGTTCTTGATACTCAATATACCATTGTATGTGAGCATTGCACAAGTGGTATTCACATCATGGTTTTCTTGTATTATGTATCCAAACTTCTATTGTATTGAAATTGTTTCCTCAAATATATTAATTATTTTGAAAAATTGATGCTTTTTTGAATGTGTATTCATCACTTTTAACAAGTGAATTGATTTTTCCCAGGATGTGTTTTAAGATCAGAGACAGGGATTTTTTTTTCAATGTTCATTCTGTCAAAGTAAAACAAATTTATACCCTATTGTACAAAGTTCCATAGAATTTAATCGATTGTTAAAGTTGAACTGAGTTTGCACATAATTCAACGACTCAGTGATTGTAATCCACCTGAAAAATGGTCGATGCAGTTTTAACGACGAAGAAGATCGGCAGAACGTCTGGAAGTTTTGTTTGACATGTCAATAGCATCTTTCCGATGCTGAAAACTTCCATTTAAATCTAGAACGGCTCTAGGCTATTGTTAAATCACTCCAGTCTCGTTTCCAACTTCCTGCCAAACATATTAAAAATAGTTCAATCGTTTTTAACTGAAAATGCAAGGATTTTGTAAGTTTTATAATCGTTCGAAGAGAAACTATTATTTATACGGTTTCTTACCATAACCATATAAAAAACGGCAGGATCTTGAAAAAAAAACACGAGTTACGTAAGAAACAGTAAATTTCATTACGAGTCCATAAAATAAGCATTTCCTGTGTGCGCGAGACGGGTGAGCATTGGAAATAGTTATTTTCCTAACAAGTGCGGAAAGTGATACTTTCCCGAATGCGACTGCAGTTGACCCGAACGACGCGAAGTGGAGTTCGAGCAAGCGGTCAAGGACGGGAAAGACAATTTACGCATGAGTTAGGAACATTATTTTTTCTACGACCGTGTATACAAAAAATATACCAACCCATTTTTCAAAAGTTATTTTATCTCAGCATACATATACAAAACTTAAACCAAAAACTATTATTATTATCATAAATTATTATTATACATATTAATATTAGAGACACAATTTGTTGCATTCTGTAAATTACTTAATTGCCGGTCTAGTGGAGTTATTTGGTGTTAACTGGTAAGTAGATGAAATAATTTCATTTGATATATTTTTCTTATATCAAACCCGGGTGGTTTGATAGTTGCTTAAATACACTACTTTAAAGAATGTAAAGGGTTATATCAAAATATCCTCATTATTTTAAAATTAAAAATGCAACAAACAGCTAGAAAAGATGTAGATTTCATTTGATGGACTATTTATCCACCTGTTGTAACAATAGTTATAACTTCCGAAGTAAAAAACTATCTTATAAGGTCAACATTTGCATAATTTAACTTTTCCGCACTAGTGTGAAAGTGACACTTTCAAAACTAAAATGCGTGCGGGAGAGTGGGTTGAAACCTTCCAGAAAACGAAAACAAATGAGTCTGGACTGATAAGTGTCATTTTCCAACATAAATAAACAAATATCCGACTATGGCTTACATTACAATATTGTGTTGACTTTGTACTATTAGATGATTGGAAAATTCACGGGAAATACTAATTTCCCCGTTTACCATTCACCTTTCGCATTAACCTCCTTCAACTAGCATGGATGCTAAAGATCGTCTCAATCTAAATCCTGTTTATTTTTCAGGATTTTTATAGTATGGCAACCTGCATGCTGAACATAATATCTACTATTGCAATATGTAACAAATTGTCATCTACTATTAATATTTCCAGGTCTAAAGTTAATTTATTCAGGATACAAAGTGTATGGGACAAAGGGACCTCCTTCATCTACAATTGAGAAGTTTCTAGATCTGTGAGCTCTGCTGTCTCTGAAAAAGACCACTCAGCAACGACCAATGTCTTTCACGTCTCCCAAAGTTTCCTCTTTGGTATGCAATGCAAATACCAAACACTGGAATTATTTCGGTTAATAATTACTTCTTATTTGGTGCTTCCTCAGAAGCAATGGAAGGAACTGGGATAGGAGTGTTCGGGCCAGGAACCAAACACTCTGAAAGCTTGGGAAAAACCCCAAGTATCTTTCAAGCGGAAATCCACGCCATAAGAAAGTGCGCCCAGTTCAATATTGATAGAGGATACAGAAGACAAAGGATTATCATAATGTGGAATAGTCAAGCAGCCATTAAGGCACTGAGCTCTTGTGTAATCAGTTCTAAAATGGTGTGGAAATGCCTAGACAAACTCAATGAACTAGGCAAGAACAACATAGTCACCTTACTATGGATTCCAGGACACACTGGAATAGAAGGAAATGAAATAGCAGATGAACTAGCAAAGAGGGGGACTGAAATACCTTTCTGGGGGCCTGAACCCTTTTGCGGAATCAGCCTCAATGTAATATTGGAAGAAATGAGTAAAGCCGAGAAAAAGAGAAGATCTGACCATTGGAAAGATCTAGTGCTTATACAATCAAAGACTCTTCTGGGTGACTACAACCTGTTGAGATCAAAAGAATGCATAAGTCAAAGTAAAACTGCGCTAAGAGTTTTAACAGGGATCCTAACGGGACATTGTCGCCTGAATGGGCACCTGAAAAAGCTCAAAATAGTGGAGGAAGAAGAATTCAGATTTTGTGGAATGAAAGAAGAAACCTCCATTCACATACTTTCCAACTGCACAGCACTTCAGGATCCTAGAGTACAGCACCTAGGAGATTACTGGATAGAAGAGGAACATTTGCCTAAGTTGAAGCCTGCAGACATCCTAAAATTCCTCCGGGAAATAGGACTAAAGGAACTACTAATTTCTGAGACTCTCCTCAGAAACTGAGTAGAAGTTAGGGGGCACAATAGATCTTTCAGGTCTCAGTGAATGTCACCCCAAAACACATACATACATACATCTGGTGCTTCAGGGATGAAGTTGGCAAATCGGAGTGCACTTCAATACTCTACCAACATTTTCTCGTTCAAGAGATGCAATAGTGTTTGGCAATTTTTTCCAATTGGGCGATGGTATCCACAACTTTCCATTATCAACAATCTGCTGTCATAATACAGTTCAATATATTTTGAGGACATAGACCATAGAAACCAATTATCAAAATCAAGAGGATTCTAGTAACTTTGCCTAAGATCTCCTACTTGATTAAAACTACAAAGAAATTAATCTGAAAGCAGAGACATTGTTTCTTACTCTGAATTGCAAACTGAACGTTAGGAAATTATTGGAGGGGTTCCTGTGAAATTATCGCTCACGAAAGGAAGTTTTAACTTAAAGGTGATCTAATAATCATACCATAATATTTTCCATATAACACATATTAAGTAGTTAGGTGTAGAATATAATGAAAAACATGGTTTGGTTGAGTTTTTGAAAAAAACAGGAGCCCTGACACTTCAAAAATGTCAATTCAAAGTAAAAACAGATGTTAAGTAAAATTCTCTACCTGAACATTACATTGCCATTTAGTGAAAAAATATATTTCCCTAAAAAACCGAATTATTTGTGGTATTGTTTTTTGTTTATGGAAGTTACCTACATGCACTATCCAATACACTGAGCTTTTTAAATGTATAAATATTTAGAAATATATTAAAAGTTCACGGTGTATTGAGCAGTATGGGTAACTTCCACACGGTTCTCTAAATAATTAGGTTACTTAGGAAAATATATTCTCCACAAATATTTGTCTAAGCCGTTTCCAGACTATGTCGAACAACAAAGTTGACTTCCGTTTTGTATGTGTGGACTAGTCGATCGAATTGGTCGATGGTTAGTCTTGACACCAATTAAAATTGCAGTATTCTCATGAAAAACATGTTTAAATCTAATAAAAATCAATGGTCTCTTTTTATGCATGAAACTGTTTAGTAGGAAAGCAGGATAGGAATAAAAAACTTGCTGCTGAATATGTTAATCTATTGAAAAGAAAACTATACATTTTCAAAATAGATACCATACATTTATAAAATGGGAACCATACATTGTTAAAATTAAACAGACCTACATGATCTAAAACATAACCAACAATGGTATCCACAAGATAGCCTTGTCTATCCTTAAGTGTGCTCATTAATGCTTTTCCCATAGTAGTTTTTTGGAGTTCTTGGAGTAGATCTGACAGGTTTAATTGAGAAAGGTGTACGTTTGTGGTACATTTCGCTTGCTTGTTATTTCTACCTACTTTAATATAATTGTCATTGATTTCCTTACCTTCAAAGATATCTCACAATTCTTGTAATCGCCATGAGTTTAACAAGAAATTCATCCATTTATTAAACTCATTTTTGTCCAAAGCACTTTAACCACATACTTCACAAAAACAAAATAATTAGTAAAATTGCAAAAACTAATTTCACATGCAGACTGACGCCAAACGTATACAGGTGGTGACCGTTACTGAATAATAGGGAAGGGTGGGGTGAAAATTCTTTGTTTCAATTGCCACATAATTTGTAGGCTAATGTGATTTCTTACGGGTGAAGAAATATGTGATTTGTAGCAAATAAGTTTTTTCCTCGTAACAATATATGTACAATTATACTGAAATACTTATTTTTTCAGTATAAAGTAGATCTCATTTGAGGCTAATAATCTATAGGCTTATTTAAAAAATGTAAATTTCTGTTAAAACTCTCAAATGATTTACTATGGATATTTAATTTGTTGTTTTAAAATATTTCAAGAAATCTTGACACTTTCGATTTTAAAAATGTGTGCATCACTTTGTTTTGAGCAAAGTATGTATTTACTACAAAATAGAAATTGAGCATTAAACATAAATTAAATTGAGCATTAAACATAAATTAAATTGAGCATTAAACATACATTGTGCATTTTGCCCACTTTTGAAAAGAACTACCCGCTGGGGAATTGCATATGATGAAATTCTAAAATATGATTGCCTCCAATTTTTTCCTCAAAAGGACGAATAGTGCCCTTTCAAATCTGAAACAATAGGAAAATATCTATATCCAAAGGAGGTTTTGACAAAATATTTTTTTTAATGAACTTTTATGTTGAAGATTATTATCGGCCACTATCTCTTTCACAATTCTTTCTACTAATACCATCAATCTAAAAATGATGCTCGCCTCCAATTTATGGGTAACAAAATAATTATGCTATACGTCTAAAATGTAATTTGTTCTATTTCATCGTCGAGCGCTGATCAACAAAACTTCAAACGAGAAAATATATTAACTTGATTGACTTTGCTTTCATGTTATTAGACATCCTTTTCCGGATGAGAAAAAACAAAAGCGAAATACGCTTATAAAATAGTGTACGATTCGTTATGCTCTGTATAACATTTCTTTTTGTACACAAAGAAGTAACGTCAGTGACAGAACCAATCTCCGAGTACATCAATGCGTTTGAAATGAGCGTTATCTAAACGTCTCGGTTGAACTTTCAGGAAAAAGACGTTGTAGAACCGACGGAATAACGATTTGACAAAAAAAAAACAGATAAGAAAAAAACATTTGTCGTTCCGGTTCATTTGAAATTTTCTGGCAATACAATGCACAGTTTCTTTCTTCGAGATAGGCTTGTTTTGTGAAACAGCCTATACAGTGCGTCCATAAAGTTACGCATGAATCCATCATTCGCTGAATGAACAGTAATATGGAAACATCCCGGAAAAAGGTGATTTTTTATTTCAATTTTTTATTCAATGCCCACGGAAATGTGTGTCCCAGAAACTTATATCTCCTGCACAGTGTGTCTCAGGAGCTTTTATCCACAGAACAACATTACGTATGAGTTCATAACATACGAGTAGGTAATCCTAGTAGACTTAGAGTACGCACGAAATATTTTCCATAAATATTCAATAAACTTTATTGGGTATACCTACTGCACAATTCCTAACTACTTTGTGGT
This sequence comes from Galerucella calmariensis, assembly GCA_910591675.1. NCBI lineage: Eukaryota > Metazoa > Arthropoda > Insecta > Coleoptera > Chrysomelidae > Galerucella > Galerucella calmariensis. The sequence goes on from CAJUYG010001269.1 coordinate 59,534, forward strand.
TTCAAAGGCAATGATGAGCCTCTCCGTTAATATATATATACTGAAGAGCGACAAGCGCATGTGATCGTTGCTGATCAATTAGGACACAAACAGACAAATATTGAGATAAGCAGCAATAATGAAGGAAAAGAGTACTCTTTTTAGATTTCCAAGCTTTCGGAAATATTTATTTACATCTTCAGGGAGCTACAAAGTTGAGAAAAAGACATAATTTACAAAACAGCTCGCTACAACAGTTTTATAACTTACGCTAATCGAGAATGTATCCTTGATGTTATAATCGGCAAAAGCATTAAGCAATTATTTCAAGGAAAAACAATCCAAATGGCTTTAAGAGCCCTAGTTATAGTCACATAAGAGTCACATTGTCAAATAATTCAAAGTTAAAATATAAAAATTCATTTTAAAACAAAGTGAAGAATCCACACAAACACGTGGAATTCGACTAATTATCGAAATTAGGTTAAGAATAGATCTTCATTTATACGAGATACAATAAAAAAAGAAAAAGTAATGACTTTATCAAAAATAATTGTAAATATATTGTTAGAATACCGGGGAGGTACAAAAGTTTAATTAAAAAATATTGTAATTATTATTTGAATGTTTATGAAAATTATGTTTATCTAAGGTTAAAAGGAGAGAATGAAGATTACTTAAATTTTGAATGTCTGTTTTTTTATTAATCCGGTCATCCTCTTGAAATATATAAGACATTTCATAGAATAATCTTTTATTGTAATTATTTTCACGTGATAGGATCTTAATCCCTCCAAAATCAATTCTGTGGTCTAAAGAGGAAACATGATTAGCAAGAGAACATCTTTCAGGATGCAGTCTTATATCACTCTTATTGAGAGATACACGACAGAACAATTTCTGAGAGGTTTGGCTAATATATGTAGAGTTACTTTGCAACAAAGCTTATATACTACGTTACTATTATCAGAGATAGGTATTCTGTCTTTTAAAGGATTGTGAATATATTTTAACACTGAGGCACTCCTAGAAGCAAATTTAATATTGTCTAAGTATTGTGAAAAAATCTTAGTAAGTCTGGGAGTAACTTCCCTTATTTACGGTAAAGAGACTGTAGAAATAGAAGAGGGAACTATTTCAGAGATAGAGAAAGCATTCTGATCAGTTACACCTGCTTCAACTATTGGAAGTGATGGAATATCTGCTAAAACAGATGATGTATTGAAAATAATCTTCCTTAGTAAGGATTTGGGATAGGAATTATCAAGGAACAAATTGAAAAGTATATCACGATTCTTATCTTTGAAAATGGGGTCGGAAACACTCATAACTTTGTTTGCCATTTGTTTAACCAAATTCACCTTTATGCTAAATTTATGGTAAGAATTGTAGTTGAGATATCTCCCAGAGCTACTTACTTTTCTATACCAATCAATCATAATCACATTATCAGGTGACCTGGTGAAAAGAGTATCAAGAAAGGGTATGGCCATATTAGAGTTTTCCATTTCAAGAGTGAACTGGATATAGGGATCATAACTATTAAAAATAAAAAGGAGATCATCAGTGGAATCCTTGGGACAAGCGAGAATAATATCATCAACATATTTCTTTTATATATATATATATATATATATATATATATATATATATATATATATGGAATTGATATATTTTAAATTTCGCAGTAGATACAGTTGAAGCGCGGGAACTATAATTAATAATTTCCAGACGAAATAATACATGTCTATTTATATTCCACCAAAAGATAAATTTTGAGAAATTGTTGAATATTTTACCCAACAAATGTACTAGTGACGCAATGTTCTTTTCCTAATGAACTACTTATAAACCTCACTTGATAATAAAATTTTGACTGGTTCGGTTTTTGTGATTTTAAGATAGCATTCGACTGTGTTAATTATATGATTTCCATGGAAAACTAGCATTATGTGGTACCCTTTAAAATAACTTGAATCTCACCTTGAATGTAGAATGCAAATGGTGGAGTTTCAAAACAGTTACTAGTGAGGATCAGACCTAGCAATTCTTTTTCTGGTATTTGTCAACAAATTGTTGGTAAATTTACTTTATTTGCTAATGACACTGACTCGAATAGGCTTTGTTCTAACACTGAGAAAACAATATCTCACAGGGGAGCTTTCACAACCTCTCAAATTTAACAGTGACTTGATGAGATCTCCAAATTTGATCAAGTTTTTTGGAGAAACTTTACACATATTGATAAGCATTAGTAGTTTGAGTAAAAAGCAAAACCCAAGAGTAGAAGCTGAAACTGAAAGTTGAAGCTAGAAACAAAGATTCAAGTCTGCCTTGCGGTTGATCTTGGAATTTTCTCTTTCAAACATGAAAGGCACCGTATTCTAATAATTTTGAGAAGCACATATTGTGCTAGCATATTCCAAATTTTAATTTGATGTTAAAATCTCCCAATGTCAACCCTGTATTTGCAAATGAACCTTCTTTGTGTGACTTTTTTCATCTAAAAATCATTTTTAAGATAGTTTTAGTAGCTACAAGTTTCGAATGGCTGGACACAGGTGGTCTTCGCGTTACAATGCAAACTTCAATCGGTTTTATACTCCACCATTTTCAGGTATCTTTTATATTTCCCGAGTTATTATGGCAAAAATACATTTTTTTTGAAGAAATGGCAAAAAATATTTTGCTTTAAACAGCCATATAGCTTATATCTAGTGAATATTTTCGTTGTGAATTGAAGAATAGCTAAAGTTTTCTTAATGTGTCAGGATGGGATTTATGACAGAAAGTGGAATGGATCGTTGGAGACCATGGAAAAATAAAAAAAAACACCAACCATTCCATTGAATTTCTCTAACGCAACCAACAAACTCATTTGTTTGACTTTTCAAAAGTTAATCTTAAAATAAAAAAGGTAAAATACATTTGTTACTCTGAAGTATGAAAATAAAATTAAGAATAGGTATTACTGTTAACTTAGGAAAGCAATTGAGTATTCGATATTTTTTGTCAGACCGTCTTTAGCAAACACAAATAGGCTGGATATGGTTTGCCCAAGGGAGAGCGTGCCACATATGAACGAGACCTAAGTCGCATGACAACGACTGCTGTTATCTGTTGACTGCAGTATCCAGATATTTTTTTAGTTATAGGAAATATAAAGCGGCTCAAGCTAGTATAGCTCACTTTGCCTGTATGTGTTAAAAGTTCGTTGATGAGGACGTTCCTCCATCTATATTACAACACATGAATAACTTCTGTCTAAAATATTATTTGGATATTTTTCCATAGAACAATACTGAAATTGCGATGAAAAATGGAAGAGTTAGGAAAGAATCGTTGAAATTGGAAACATTTGTCAGAAAATGGAAAAATATTTTTGGGTGAAGCACCTATATCACTTAGTGTTATGAAAAATAGCTTACGACCAATTCTCAAGCTTTCCAAATATGCACAAAAATTTTCATAAGAATCGGTCAAGCCGTTTCAGATAATTTTGTCAGCTAACACTTTGATACAGGAAATTTTTATATTGAAGATAATATGTATTCTAAGAGACGATCTTACTGCTCACGCTCAGGTACTGCAAAATCCGTTGTTTTGCAAACTGCAAAAAAATACAGCATTATCAATTTTTTGTGTTTGTCACTTTTTACACATGATAAATTGTTGAGTTCTGTTATTCTTTCCGAAAACTTGTTTTTATTCATATAATGGGTCGTTAAATTTCAATTTAAAAACCAATTAAAACACCCTACACCTGTTTTCGAGGGTCGCGCTTAGCTCTATTCAATTTGTTGCTTTAAAACAACGTGATTAATTTTGCATCAATTCCAAGTACTGCGGTAGTTAACAGTAAATAGGCCACGTAACTTTCTTTTCTAATTACTTTATTTTGCTTGATACTCTTATTTCGTTGGATAAAGTAAAATTGTATGATTTCAAAGCTCACAGCTTTTATTTAATTTACAATTCGTAACAAATGCATTTATTAGTAGTTGGCTGCAAAAACAGAAACTTATAATAAACTTATATAAACTCAATAAGCTTTCAAACGCAGGTTTTGGATGGTGGTTAAGGATGGAATTTTAAACTTAAAAATAGAAATATAAGTTAGTATTTGACGGTGTATTTTAAAGTTGGAGCTACGGACAAAGATTGCAGCCTGCAATAGAAGCTATATTCATGGAAGTAACAGGATATAAAGGAGAAACAGTTTTCCGGGATTTCAAGAGTATTCCAAGTTTTACGTATACAATTTTTGTTAAGTACTCGTAAATTTCCAAAAAACTATTACTTAGAACAGCTAATGGAATGAAGGAAAATTTACAGGTCAGAACGTAGTTTAAAATTCAATTCGTTTTAATTCTCAAGTGTAGCGTTATTACCTCAGGACTTGATACTCATTTCGGCCGTGTTCCCTCGAGTCTTGACGGTCGGCTCATCGAAAATTGATAACCTCTGACTAAAGCGTAAAAATTCCAAATTACCAGAATAAATGGGCTCCTTCCTCTTCACGTTATTATATCACACCTATCTCTTGCCGAAACATAACCTTTCTCAAAACTCAACTTTATATCCTTGTACACTTATCAATTATCGGAGCACCACCATAAAAGTTTAGGCTTAAGAACTTCAATGTGACAAATTAAGTCGTATACATCGACTAGACCGGCAATTATTTCAGGAAATATAGGTACAGCTTCTAGAGCAGCGCAACACCCAAATGCATGAAATAGGTGGACTTGTTGAGAATGTGATTTGCAGATGTACATTGACCAAGAGTTAGGTTTCATTCCCAGCTTGTACCACGTTTGATAACTTTTGATTTGAAGTTCTGTTGGGAACTACTAGGCCCGGTTGTACATTTGAAGCTTAAAATTGAGCTCAACTGAGCTGGGCTTAAAATATAAGCTAAGCTCAACCCTAAGCCTGTTGTACAAATATGGTTCAGTAGCAGCTCTACTAAACCTATATTTGCAAGTGTTGGTAGAACTTCTTTCGAACTGACGCATGCGTATGAAGTAAATTAGTCACAATATGTTTGTCAAATTATAACCTAACTAATGTCATATTTGCTACCTATTAGTTTTACAAGAAATTTCCTCTGATAAACAATCTGTCACAAAGCGAACGGTTTCTTTAGAAAGACGAAATCTTTGAATAAACTCATGATCTCTCCAACATTCAAAGTGATTCACACGCTCTCTATACACCCGAGGTCTTCTCGATTGTACGATTCCAATAAGTTCCAAAAAATCCTCAACATCGGTTAAAATATCCATAATTAACTTTGACAAACTTTCAATTCAATATTAAATTAAATACCGGTTATGTTTGCATACAATTCATTCACATTTAAGCCACGGAACATGATAAAAATTTATGTTCCATGCTTAAGCTTACATTAAACCTGCCCTCTTGGAGGCTTTACTAAGCTTAAGGTTTAAACGAAGCTCAACCGTAATCCAACTTTGTACAACAGCAATCTGACGCTGAACCTGAGTTCACACTTGAGCCTTCACTAAGCTACAATTGTACAACCGGCCCTTAATGTGATTTATTCCAATTGAAAAATTGCTTTCTTGCCCTGTCATTTCACCGTATCACAAACCAATCGCATTCATTGCAAAATTACACCAGCTCCACTTCTACCACTTCTTTCTGCAAATTCACTTTCCCGTGTAACTCACACTTTTAAGAAATCTGGGTGTAGGATGATAGGTGACATGCAGGCCGAAATAAAAACATAAATTCATTTATTCGTGCTAAATGACGAAGAATATACATAAAAAATGGAGTTTAAACGGCAACATTGAAAACAAGTGACGTCTCCTGCCACCTGTCATTTGACACCTAGAAGTCATGAAAATGTTACAGTGGCACTGGAATTGATTTTTTTTAAGTTTTGCTCACTTTTTCTTACGATCGTTACTCAGGTGATTTTTTTAGAATGACCTAAAACCATCTTTGATATTTAAATGGAACTTTTTGAAAAAAGATTATATGATTCACTATAATCAGAAACATTTATTATACAACCAAAAAAAATGTATTATTTATTTTCTCTCAAGTTTTCGTTTGAGCTGACGTATTTGGAAAGTAAGTTTCATCTCTCATAATACACATAAAAACCCCTTTTAAGTCAACAAGCAAGGAACCAGTAACATTTGTTACAATTTTATCGGGTGAATGTCTAAAAGGAAATCTTTAAAGGGTCTATCCACTATGATCAGTTCATTGCTGTCGACAGGTGACAAATAATCGACATTTCCCCATAATGGTGGACACGAGAATAGTGAATGCAAATTTGGATTTACTTCCATTAATCTCACATTTCAACTTATGGTTTCCAAAGTAATAGAATTTGCATTTCACCTGCTTACCGAAGTTCTATCTTTCTGGTATCAGGATTTCATCGGAAGGCACGTGATTGTAAATAAATTATTGTTAATCAGACTGTTTAAGAACATAGTTCTATTTGATTGTTCTAAAAATGAGAAAATACAATTCAAATTTTTCATCAAACCACACTCCTAAGTTTATAACTTTCACGCTAAATTGTATAGTATGACCATTAATTTTAATATCCAATAACCATTTTTGCTAGAACTTCTGCTAATCAACTCTATTCCCAAGAATACTTACATTAGCTTTACATGCATTTAGGTATGAACGCAGTAATTGAAATTGAAATTAAAAGTGTGAAGATTAATTATGTGAGTCATAATTAATGGCAGTAACCGGTTGATAGGCTTTATCCAAGGAAAGAAGGAAAAGGGAAAAAGGGAGAATATATATATAT
>CAJUYG010001270.1:5484-32784 GCA_910591675.1 Galerucella calmariensis
CATAGTCCTTTGCGTATTTCAACCAATCGTGTACATAGTAATATTTATAGTATCTATCCCTATTATTTTTTAATATTTCATCTTCCAACGGCTGCAGAAAGAATATTGTATGTAACGCTACCCGAAAGTGATTTCACGGGACTCGCCCTGGAAACTGCCTACTTATCCCGTAAAATATCACTCTCGGGACTGGTAACGTAAATAACTATTAGGTCAATCATGATTTTTCCTAAACCACTACAATACGATATTATGTTAATATGTTTCAGTTGGATTAATAAACGCTTGGCCCCCAAAACAGATACAAATAGATAGGCATCTAAACTGTGGCGCCTCCTGAGACAAAGTTCATTTACGGGTGGCGCCATCTTTAGAGCATACCGTGTTAACACTAACAATTTTAAATTAGAAAGGGAAATGCCAGAAAAAATTGAATTAACTGGCAGACCACACTAAATTAGTTCACTTAGGGCGGGTTTAACAATGCCCGGTTAAATCTGTCAGCTACGTAGCCCTCAGCTATCTCTAGCCGCCAGTCAAAGTCTCGGTTACAATAGAAAGCGTTTATTAACGCACCACATAACTGACAGCTAGCTAACTGGAACACACTGAGTGTAATTGAGCATTTGACAACCTTGTTCGGGTTATGAACGTGAGTGTAATGTTGTCAGAGTGTAAATTTTTCATTTTAATTTGGTGTAAGGAGGATCACCCGTTACATGAAATATACATATTATTAATTTTATTCGCATATTTTGTTATAGCGCACTGAATCAAGAATATAGAGGTGAAAGTTATTATTCTTCTATTTTACCGTAAGCTTACTCTGACAACATCGTGAAAAATTCAACTTGTCAGTGTCAAAATTGTGGTACTGTTATTTTTATTTTGTCTATGTTGTGCTTTGTTGAGTTGTTTGCATTTGAGCATGACCAAAAAACAAAAAAGACTTCCCAATTTCACGCAGTCAGAGCGACAATTAGGTTCTTATAAAAGTAGCCATTCACCATAAAAGTATAATAGAATGCAAAAGGACAGATGCAGTGACCTGGCGAGAAAAGTTGAAATTTGTTGGAGTATCATAAAAACACTGGGTTTAGATAGTCGAAACCGAGTAATAAACGCGACATCATCGAGCTCTTCAAAGGGACTCATCCGTATTTCAACAGTATATGGTCGTCTTCCGTACTCTACAAATTTCAATATTTCGCCAAGCCCCAAGCTCTTCATCGAAAAGGTCGTCAAGTTCCTCAAGATCCATTGACAATAACAATGAAATAAAATACACACAGAACCTGGATGCTACTAATCACTATAAATGAATCAAATAAGCTTCTCGATTTTACCATAAACGATAATAACACAATTAAATTTGGAGTTGAAATAATCTTTGTTGCAAAATATAAGCAAACATGAAAAAATCATGACACCTCTTTCTCGTATTTAACTGTATGTTCTATGGTTAACATCAACATGATAGTGGCAGCTAGGGTAGCCGAAAGTTTGACTGCCAGCTAATGCAAATTGGCAGTTGATAAACACTTTGACCAACAGCTAAGATTTAGCCGAAGGCTACAATATTTAACCGAGCATTGATAAACCCGCCCTTAGTTCAGCAACAATATACAGTATGGTACAGTGTGAAGATATTTTGTGACCTCAGTTTCCATTACACATTTTGAAGATAGTAATGCCCTTCACCACACAATTGAACTCAGTCACTATTACTAGTGATAGTATATCATATCCTTTAATTTGATTTAGTGTTTCGTTCATTATTATATCTTAATTCTTCCACACAATTTACGACCCCACTGTAGGTTGAATCATGACCAGTTCTTGGGCAACAAAAAACGGGATGGCTCAATAAAACATGCTAAGCGATTGGGGCTGAAGAGTTATCAGAGTACAACTCCTGAGATGGTGAAAGCGTGCTGGTGCTGGACATTCGTGTACACACTTTTGTATGTGTAGTTATGGAAGAAATGTTTATTCAAAGACCTTGAAAATTTGTGTTAAATATTATTACAGATAAGTGAATAGGCCATCATAAAAATAATCATGGATACTGCAATACATAATATTTAATAACATTCACTGAGAAAATTGCTTTATTTAAAAAAAAATTTGATAAGCGAGGGTGTTACAGTTCAACATTTTTAATTGCTTTTTTACGATTCAGTTATTTTGACACCAATTAAAAAAAGGTCATTGCTAGTGAACCTAAGTATAAAATTATTCAATGAAGTGTGACGATACCGCTATCATCCATTCCGAACAATTATCAGTGAGTTACAGAATCGGTCAAGCTGGATTTTGAGAGAACTATAGCTAATTCTTTGAATTAACAAAGATGTATGACTGAGGTGTCATTCCATTTTATGTAATCGCATGTATAAGCAGTATCGGATAAAAAACTGGAAATGTTATATGCAATATATGCTTCTTCACCGACTCCACCGGAGTTAGCAATTGCAGCGAATGTGGCGACAGAAAAATTATTACCAGCTAAATCGCGTCACGTCATGTCGTCGCGACGTGACGACGTGGCGCAGAGCGTTTCACGTGACGACGAGCACAGAACGTTTGTCGTGATAGCGTAAAACAGAATGGATTTATTCACTTTGTATGAAAGATTTTCCGATATTACCACTCGACTGATAAGCCTGGCTACCTCAGCGATACTGGTGAGGCGCGCGACCACAATTGATAAGGGGTGTTTCTCTCAAGTGTCGCAATACCTACTGGCGTGAGCAGCAATAGACAACTCCAGAATGACAGCTCAGCCATATTGTTCAGGGTCCTCAAGTCATATTCTATTAAGTTTTAATTGTTTACTGGATAACGGATGACAGTTAGACTTTAATAAGTAATAAGGTTTTATCAACGAGGTAAAAAAGAAAGAGAATAGAACATAACAGTATGAAGAGTTATCGAAGAAAGTGGCTTCTGAATATGGCCGACTTCCGTAAACAAACCAGAGACGTACATTGAATTTTTCAATTAGGGGAAGCAAAAAACTCTCATATGCATCTTTTTAAGGTGGTACTTTTTGTTGTTAGAGAATTGATACCAGAATTTGGTACATTAAAAATTTTTATAACACTCAATATGGCGACTTGGTTAAATCCTTAGAACACAAAACAGACAGGAAGGAGTCTTGTCATTCATTAGCTGTATAGGAAAATGCGACGGAAGTCGCCATTCGCAACACCCTAATTATGACTCATTTGTGAAGTTGACGTTCACTAACGTAGATTGTAGGCACGTTTTTTTAACATCATTTATTCGCCATTGGATGGATGCCGTCAGTCTCGGCTGCAACAACATGCTGGAGTCATCAGTGGCACATGAAAAAACGCAGTTTTTATTTAAATACAGGGCCGGATGCTCCCGTGTTTCATTTTCCGTCCGTCGTGCGCATGACGTCACTCAAGACCTTTTTTGTATTGCTGAGATAGCAGTTTTTAATGTTTTTCTCTATTCACGCGTTTATTTAATAAGTTACAAAAAAAAATTGTGGAGACGAAGTATGTTCCAAAGGAGCTGTTCTATCCCCTGAAGACATAAAAGTTTTGAAATATGTAACACTTATCACTCAAAACTCTTTTTTTTTACTGTGAAATTTCTCTTCGAAGTATTAAAACGCGATTTTCATGAAAACGGTGCAAAATAGAGTAAACTGATGAAGGAACTAATTTGTAGAGCACAAAATTTACTACAGCACTAGTCTGGGTGGGGAATGCGAGATTAAATAAAAACGCGAAAACATTTTATAAAAAGTGGACTTGTATTTATGCAGTTTTTACACAGGCATATTCCTTCATTTAAATAGTTTCGAAATAGTAAATACCGGATTTCAAGATCAAATTTCATTTCCTACATATCACGTATTCTACATTTTATTAATACTTAATAATTAACAACTCACTTATTCTTCTTCTTATTCGTTGGGAATTAAATCAAAATATCAGAATAATGAGCCGTTCCAAAGTAAACGGGTATTAGTCCGCTATTTATATATCGAAGGCGCTCTTAGCCTACTAGCTACCACTGTCGGATTAGAGGCTTAAAATGAAAATAAACGTAGACTAGTTAAGAGCACTGGATCACGGCAATTTTTGGGTGGTAAAGGCTACGGTATTGTGGACCTTTTCACTTCATTTAACTCATTTTTCCCAAGGGAGTATACATTACGGAGAACGTTAACCGATTGTAGGCTATATCGTATAAAGATTTTGACTTCGTAGGCAGCAAATTGCTAATTGCAATATTTGCAGCCTCCACAATCTCTTCCTACTCACAAATTATTCATTGTGCACTCAACAAACTTTAAACTAAACCAAACTAGCACCTCAATTGACAATTCTTTTTTATTTGTTTATTTTGTACTTATGACAATAACTCGATTACTAAAAAATAGAACAAATTCTAGAACCAATAGCCTTTTCTATGAATTACCACATAGGACAAACGCTCACAAATTTTCACCATTATACCAACTTATCATTGAATACTCCTCGATTGAGTCAACCATAGATATTTTCTGCACAAATAATAGACAAATAAAACGAATATTTCTCCGGGGTAATTGATAGGAAAGATTTCACTTCGCATATAATGTTTGTGTAAGTCTCTTTTTGTGACTGCCTAGCTGTATATGAGTACTTACTTTTTTTCCCTAATACTGCATTGTATTTTTTTTTCTCACCTGTCATTATTATGCTGTGTTTGTCCTTATCCTGTAATTGGGCTTGCCCGAGGATATTGTAATTAAATAAATAAAAATAAAAAAAATAAAAAAAATAAAAAAAATAAATCCTCAAATCCGAATACAATAATTCTGGTGCTACTTACTTCATAATGACAAAATATTTTTCTAAGTTAATGAGACCGTGGAAAAAATAGTATATACCATTCGGGAGAGATGCTATTTTGTCCTCGGTGCATTGTAGCCCTCGGGCTTCAAATTGCACCTCTGCCAAAATAACGCATTTCTCTCCCTTGTAGTATAATGTACTATTTTGCACTTCATTTGAACACCTTATAGTGTTAAACTGGAAGCGGCTCTACTGTATTCCATATTTTGGCAATTGGTAGCATCAGCGTCCTAAAAATTATCAACAGGTCGGATACGTCAATGATATGAAAACTTGCATTTCGTCCTTCAACACATTTCGCTATCGTCACTTAGTGCACAATGTTATGATTTTTATATTGATATGGATTCTATTTATATTTACTACCTACGTACAAGATTGTTATTTTGTTGGGTAATGATGTTTATTATTTGATATGCCTTAACAATAACTACTGTACATATTCCAATATATAGGAGATTTGAGAATCGTTTTGAAATCTAAAATATGTTGATTTCGCAATTGGATCTTCAACAGTATTCCTATTATTCATAAATAATAAACAGTGAAAATATGAAATATATCTTCGATCATTTGTCTAAACTCGGCCAGATCAGATACATAGATATAATGATAATTGTTCTCCATTCATTTATTTTTTCTACCTCCGTCACTGAAACCGGATCTAAAACACGGATTTGACATTCACTCACTCACAGTCACACTTGGTTCTCAAGATACTATTGTTATATTTCTTGTTCTTAGATGTATTAACAACGCATGTCCATCAGCGAATGCCGGACGGAAACGTAGGTTGAAACGCGGTTGAATGATTATAGGAGCGCCAAATTTGAATATACTAAGCGAGATCTAACACTATTAAAAGGGTGGGTGGAAGAACACCACAATAAACACTGGAAGAATACGCCAAGGCTAATACATGGAATTCAATCAATAAGAGAACCATCAGAAAAAGTAGCGAAAGAACTGCTCTCAATAAGCAGGAACAAACTACGCACCATAACGGGGCTACTTACGGGACACTTTCCCACAAAGGAGCACCTTAAACAAAATGGGGCTGTATAACGGAGACCTTACATGCAGAAGATGCAAAAAGGATACCGAAACAGCTCTGCATATACTATGCAACTGTGAGACGCTGGACCACAGGAGGCAGAAACTGTATGGTAGACCCCAAATGACTCCAGAAGACTTCTACAACCAACCAGCGAAGAAACTGTATGAGCTAATACAAGGAACGGATTGGCTGAATAGGCTGTAGTCAGAACACTAGGAGTATCCACAATAAGCCCAGGAGGCTTAAGTCGTGCCGGCAAAGGGTTAATAATAATATTATTATATTATAATAATGGTGTTTCTTAAATTGAAATTATCCTTATATTATTCGAATGATCTTACCCATTTCCAGTTTAACGAGCTTCAGTATTTCAAATAAAAAGAATATTTGCATGAAAAGAGCCTTAAGCCGCCCCTGATCTACTTTTTTTTTTAATGTTCATCATGCTGAGATAATATTTGTATAATGTTATTATTATCTGTCAATTTGTAATGCACACTCATCAAAATGTTCATGTTTCAATGTATTCTGCTATCTTGAGAATATTCAACATTTCAATATTTCGACTGAATTAAATTAGAAATATTTTTACTGAAATACAAATTGATACTTATTGACCACGGTGCAAAATGGGAAATTCAAACAAGAGGCATTTTTTGGATAATACAAGAAATCTTAACAAATTTACCCTTCATCTTTCCTCTCCCACGCTGAATTCTTGTGTTGCAGTGGTGGCTCGTGGTGAAAATTTTATGGTGCTCTGCAATTTTTGAAAAAAAGTTCACCTTATGAGCTGTTTCCCATCGATTTTATTGTACTTTCTCCACACAAGAAACAGAAAAGCCGAATCTAATTGAACCATAATATTATGTGACTCTAGTAACGCAGATTCCATACTATTATAAAAAAGGCTTTTTAAATTTTCGTGTCGTTTTATTGGAACTTTAGTTCTTTACGTCAGGTTAGGTTTGAGCGACCGGGGATCGCGTCGCAAAACATCTGACCGTTACGTTACGTTATGTTACGTTGCTTCGTTATGTGCCTTACTCGCGTGCGCGTGCTCTCTCGTTAGTCTCTCTCTCGTTTACGAAGCAGCGATTCATATGCTTCGGCTGGGAATCGAACCCTGGCCGCCCGTCTGAACCTGAACCACTGATGCTACAATAAAATTCTATGCAAAGCTGGTATTCGTAGTGCTGGTGATAGAATTGAATTTGTTCGGATAAATTTTTACCATTATTTCCATAATTTTTTTGCGCGATTGACCTTTTTTGTTTATTCACAGCATCGGTTGTCAGGACGGTAGGTTGTGTTTACTGGTTTCTAAGTTTAACACGTCGGTAAGTGAGTTACTTACCGTTCAGACGTCGGAAAGTAATAAATAGCATAAAAACAATTTCATCAAAATGCAAAATATATTTTAAATTGATCGAGAAGTATAAATGTCACTTTTGACATTTCGTTCAGTTCGAAGAAATTTAAATTATTTTATTCGAAATTTATTTCAATACGATCGCGCGAAAAATGGTTTAAGCATCTCGAACGTTAAGGGTAATTACAACGTTTGCATGTAGATTCCTCTCGTAGAATTGGACAAAATGATATGAGGATTAAGGGGTCTAGCACATTTACTTTTCGAAATAAAGGGTGTTGAAATTTTGAAAACTTGGATGTTTTAATTCGATAACTTTAAAATGGATGGATAAATTGATTTGACATTTGGCAGGTTGTTTTTAAATGAAAAAGGGCATATTTTGATAGAAATAGTAGTTTGTGCGACTAGTCTGGATATGATGGCCATATCGCACGAGGACGAAGTAGGCGGAGTACTCAATCGTTCAAGTGCGATATGGACAATCCACACGAGTCGAACAGCATATTTTTTCTACGACCCACTCAAGAAAAGATCTAGAAAATAAAAATTTCTATAAACTGTAATATAACTTCAAATTAAAAATTAAACAATTCAATTTCATGTTTCCACTAATTGTTTTGTGGTAAACGTACAGTTCTTGAATGTCCAATTTGTATAATGCTACGGTTTCCCTTTTTAAATATACGATGCTGTTATAAGTAGATGTTGCCAGTCGGACTCCCTCATGAAGGGTACCGTACGTACCATTATCTATAATAATGAATATTCTGCTAAATATTCCAAACGTCCACCTGTTGTCGTTATTAATATCAAGCAGAATAATTATTTAAAAATAAAATTAACAATCAAAAAAAACTTTTTACGGGAAATCGAACCCAGGTCTACCGCGTGAGAGTCTGGTTTGCTTACTACTCGACCACCGAGGAATATGCAAATTGTTCATCTATAACGTCAGATGTATTACATAATTTTTGCTTAAAAGGAACTAAAGTTCCTACCGTGTGTCCCGCGACACGTTCTACCTTTTTCCAAACTCAAATGCTCTAGATCTGTCCAAGCTTCATTGCCAAACAGTGAGCAGGGCAAACAATACGAAGACTTTTTTTTTATACCTCCCCAAATCCATCCAATTTTTGTGAATAACTTTTTCAATAGTGATATCTGGTAATGGCCTACCTTTTGCTTTCAATTCAATCTTTTTTTCATATAAATATTTAAGAAACCTCTTCTCATTAATTAAATTGAAAACCACCTCCACATTTTTAGTATGTTAAACTGTGAACTATCTGGCAAAATCTCGGCTTAGTTTCAGACCTTTACTCAATAGTCATACAACTGTCAACAAAATACTCATTCCGAAATTTTGATAACCTTCAAGTCTTCCAACTTCTATTCTGTGCTACATTTTGAATTTTTTTTTAGGAGAAACCGTTAGGTACATGAAGGATTCAGTGCATTGATGGATGTATAATTTTACTGTTATTATATTCAAAAAATTATTACGTAATGTATCACTATTATAGCTTTTTTTAAATTATAATTTTTGTGTGAAGTTAATGATAAAAAAGAAGTTTTTAACATGCTGCCAACTTAGGAGTGAATACACTGTATAAATGATTTGATGATGAACACTCTAGCTGCCTACAATAGAATAGGGTATAATCAAAATCTTTGTTACAATTTAATGTTCATGTTTGTATTATTAACAATATTTTTCAATGTCTGAACAAAAATTTGGCACATGTCTCTCGCTCCTTCAGTATTTCTCCTATTACTTTATCCCATGTTTGTTTTGGTCTTCCTCTTTGCCCACTTCTTTGTGCCTTAGATTTCCACACATGCTTAACAGTTCTCTTATTAATCAATTTTTGGAGGTCCCCCTACCAGCTAAGTTGTCGTTTTCCAATCAATTGTCCAGCATTGATTCTATTTTCAGGTCTTCTCTAATTTTTGTTTTTCTAATTCTCTCTTTGTTTGTGACACCCCTGACTCTTCTGAGATTTCATTTTCACGACATGTTTCCCATCCAAATGTAAGGATTGGTCTTAATATGGTTTCATAAACATTATTATTCTCAAGATGTCCCATAACGCTTCCCGTTGTCCTTATCAAAAGCCTTTTCCAAAGAAATGAAACCAATTTAAGCTTATTTATCTTGTTGTGATTTCTCTAACCATTGAACTGTAAAAAGATGATCTTGCATGATTCTTTCATTCCTAAAACTTTATGATTCTTCTTGTGGTTTCAGTTTCTTGTCTCATATATTTCCAAAGCCGTGCTAAGTGGATAAGATTAGATTGGAATTGGAGTGGCGCTTTGTCCTATCCCATTGCGACCTTTGCAGATCTATTGTGGTCATCTCTATACTTGGACCTCGATGTCTAGCTTCATTCTTTTTATTAAACCTATTAATCTGGAGAGCCTACAACAACAGACAGATCAGGATCTTCAGTGACAGTCAAGCCGCCCTTAAAGCACTTCAGAGCTATAGGGTGACATCTCGGCTAGTATGGGAATGCGGCGAAGAACTTAGATGACTGGCGACTCGGAACAGTGTAACACTGGAGTGGGTCCCAGGTCATAAAGGAATCGCAGGCAATGAAAAAGCTGACGAACTCGCAAGAGTAGGATCGTCAACTCTGATGAACGAACCCGAACCTGCTGTGGGCATCCCCAGATGCATAACGAGGTCATGGTTAAAAGGGTGGTTGAAAGAACAACACAATAAACACTGGAAGAATACAATCAGGCAAATACATGGGAAGAAATTCATAAAAGAACCATTAGAAAAAGTAGCGAAAGAACTGCTCTCAATGAGCAGGAACAAACTACGCACCATAACGGGGCTACTTACGGGACACTTTCCCACAAAGGAGCACCTGAACAAAATAGGGCTGTACAACGGAGACCTTACATGCAGAAGATGCAAAAAGGATACCGAAACAGCTCTGCATATACTATGCAACTGTGAGTCGCTGGACCACAGAAGGCAGAAACTGTATGATAGACCTCAAATGACTCCAGAAGACTTCTACAACCAACCAGCAAAGAACCTGTATGAGCTAATACAGGGAACGGAATGGCTGAATAGGTTGTACTCAGAACACTAGGAGTATCCACAATAATCCCAGGAGGCTGAGGTGGTACCGGCGAAGGGACGGCTCCTTGGAAAAAAAAATCTGGATACTGCCTCCCTTGCGTAGCTCTCTGGTTTCGGTTTTTCTCCTACGAGTATGTGAAACTGCGCCCTTGCTAAGTCTTCGTACTCACAGAGTATGTGCTCCGTGGTTTCGTCTTCTTCTTGACAAAACTTGCATAGGCTGTCATCTGCTAGGCCAATTGTGTGCATATGTTTCCTCAGCCTACAATGTCCGGTCGGCATTTCCACCATCATCCTCGTCGTTTCCCGACTTTGACATAGTAGGTCGTGTGACAATTTTGCCGGAGGGTTTTCAAGGAATTATTTAGCGTACCTTTATGCTGGGGTTTCATACAACCAGTGTAGACATGGTTGTTTATCCATTTGTGGACGCTCTCCTTAGTTAAGCATTTAGCAGTTGCACAGGAAGGTTCTGGCCCTCTCATGACCTCAGCTGCTTCCTGCTTGGCTAAGTGCAAAGTAGAGTTATTTCTCTGTAATTGCTGCAATTGTACAATCAGCGGGATTTTTGTATTTCATCCCATGCCATTTGATTATTTCGAGATGATCACCCATTCCTTTTCAACCCAGATTTTCAAATACCTCTGCTGTAGGTTTGTTAGATCTTCCATATTTCCCTATTCTTCCCACTTTTCCTTTTTTTATCAGGTAAACGTTGGTTATTTTCCCTCCACTAATATAAAATGCTTCACCTCTCACTGGAAATTGGAAAGTAACCGTTTTCATCTTTTAATCTCAAATTTTTCACGACCTACATTTTCCAAACCTACATGTTACATTATATCGAGAAAAAAAAAGAAAAAAAATGTAATGCTAGACCGCAACCTTATCAGTCGTTATCAAGTCGTAAATAAAAGATTATTTAATTCGTTGATTCGTTTGTGTTATTTTAACACAAAATTTTTAAAAATAGTAGTATGATAGACTTAAAAAAACACACTACTGATAAAACGTTATTGGTAATATAATTGCAGTGTGATGCGTAAGAAGTCAGTCGGTTGTTTGAAGTGAGAATAACCACAAAAATGCCCACCAACTTCTCTCAAGTACAATCCAGAGTAAGTACATTTTCATTATTTCATTAGATTTAACGTTTTGAATGTATTTTACAATACAAGTTACCTTCAGAAAATATGACTAGATAATTTTTCAATAAAATACTCACCTAGTATGACAAGTTACTGAGTAAATAAGTAAATAGTGCGTATCCTTGACAACGCAACTGTTTTTTTTTACCAAAACTTACTACACATTAAATTATAGCTAAGGAAAATGGCCCAACTATCGGTCGCTTAAGAGCGAAGTCGAAGCGTTCAGAAAAAATATATGCTCTAGAAAATCACTGAAACGGATTGCATTTCAGGTTCCTATATTTCTTTGCCTATAATAATATATCATCTTCTTTGATAATAATAAATATAGTTGTCTAATAAACAATAATTTATTAAAAAAGGTACATTTGTCCCAGTCATCGGACGCTCTCTAACAGAGTGAAGCTCGACTTATCATACGGGATATGTCCCGATTATCGGCATAGGTGGGATATATAATAAAACAAAAACATAAATTCCCATTGATTTGAAACACATTCAAAAAATGAGCGTTTTGTCATCCAGCCATTATCTGACTTGCCAATCTTCCACGATTTTGGAACATTATTAACAACCTCCTTTGGAATGGGCATGATGACAGTCACTAAGAATCACTGAAATATTGATTTGATATAATTATATAAGATACAGAGATTCTACAGAAATCACTTATTTTTATTTTACATGTGTGATTACATTTATTTTGGTAAAAATATAAACACAAAATTTAACCATCCGCCATCTTTTCTCAAACACCAATCAGAAGAGAGTGACGTCATACTTTCGCAAATGGCCGGATGCTGCAAAGCAAGAGGCCAAGAACCAGAAGAAGAAGAAGAAGAATCTATGATCCGAACCCGAACCAAATCCGAACATCTGTTTTGTCGTCTTTATATTATCTATGGTTTAGTATTTTCTTTGTTGTTGTCACAGAACACAGAATTATCTGTGTTCTGTGGTTGTTGTTGGCTTTGCTTGGTTCATGTGATAATTTTCTCGTTATAATCTATTGTATCTCTGTTTTTTATTACCACAAAAAATCGTTTTTTTAAAAACGTCCAAGAAACATTAGTTATGGAACAAGGTTTCATCAAGGCAGATAGCTCAAATTTGCCAAGAATCGATTTCTTCATGCTGGGAGCATTTTTTTCGTCTAACGATGACTTTTGTTCAGCTGAATTTCGAAATGTTAAGACTTCTATGTAAGTATTGCATATTATATTAGTAGTTATAACATAATCTAGAACTCAAATCATAAAATTAATTTTACATACACATTTGTATATCAAAATTTAGTACCTACTTGCAGGTTATGTGAAAATATTACTAAAACTAATATAATTTTTTTTTATTTCAGATCATCACGACCATCGTATGGTGATGACGCTGTGAGCTATGTACAGCTCAAACGTGATGGAAAAATGTGCATAATAAAGGGAAAAATTTGCCCAGAGCATAAAATACATGCAAAATTGTATGCTGTCACATTAATAGTGGATGAGGAAGAAGAGGTTATTATATCCATTCAATGTCACGATTGTGTCGCTTCTAGCGGGGGCTGCAAGCACTCCATAGCATTTCTCTTGTGGATCCACCGAAGGAGTGAAGAGCCATCCTGTACAGCTGTAGCATGCTACTGGAAAAAATCAAAACTGTCCTGCGTTGGAACTAGCCTGAAGAGCATGTCGGCGAAGGACTTGTCAAAAGGGAAACCTAGCCTGCCATCAAATCCTACAGTTCTCAAAAAGTTTTTAGATATGGGAAAAAAACGAAAACTGAATAATTGTGAGTTATTAAAATATCAACCTGACTATACTCTTAATGATACTCATAGTTTATCTATGCATCAACTTGTGCTCAAGTATAAGGAGAAGTCCTGTGAGACATTTCTGAATAAAGTGAAGCTATCTAACAAAGCTATTGTTGAAGTAGAGGTAGAGACCAGGCAACAGCACCAAAACAGTCTTTGGTTTGAACTGCGTTATGGCAGAATAACAGCATCTCGAGCCTATGAATTTAGTCGGTGTAAAACAAAGGATGGTACTATTATGGCATTAATAATGGGAGGGAGTATACCAGACACACCAGCAATGAAACGTGGTAGAGTTTTAGAAGATGAAGTGAGAAAAACTGTCAGCAATATACTGGGAAAAAGAATAAAAAAATGTGGTCTCGTGCTCTCCAAACAGTACCCAATGATAGCTGGATCACCAGATGGAATTTGTGGTGATTTCATTGTTGAGATCAAATGCCCCACAAGTGCAAAGACATATAAGAACTTTGTTAACAATGACAAACCTACTGCAAAGTTTAATACACAGATGCAGGTCCAAATGTTTTTAACAGGACTGAAAAAGGGATACTTTTGTGTGGCTGATAGTGATTACACTACAAATAAAAAAGTGGACATTTTCAGTGTATCGTTTGATGAAACATACATGTCTGATTTCCTTAAGCTTGTAGTGGGCTTGTGGAAAGAAAATGTGTACCCAGTGTTGCATAAAAGTGTATTGTAATTTCACAAGTCTTATTCTCAAATACAATGACCTTTATTTATAAAATAAAACACAGATTATATCCAGAACATTTGCTTAAAAATACACAATGTATATCGGGTGTACATGATTATCAAACAAGATCGAGATGACTTCTATGTACCCACGGCTCCAAATTGTTATAGGCAGAATGATGTTTTTCACAATGGACATGTACAATATTATAATAGCTTACCCAATGATGTTAAGAAGACAAAAAA
The DNA here is from genome assembly GCA_910591675.1 of Galerucella calmariensis. Lineage (NCBI taxonomy): Eukaryota > Metazoa > Arthropoda > Insecta > Coleoptera > Chrysomelidae > Galerucella > Galerucella calmariensis. Next base: position 19,803 of record CAJUYG010001270.1, read on the forward strand.
TGTAAAAATAGTTGTTAGAGAATGTACAGTTTTGTAAAAAAATGTGTAGATAAAAAAGGGTTTGCAAAACATTTGAATTTACTATATTGTATCATGTGTAATATATATTGTCATATTTGTTAGCACATGCTATTATCAATAAACTATTATTATTAGGTAAATAAAATGCACAAATGATAATTTTGTAGTTTTATTTGATTAGAGAGTCTTGTAAATTTATTAAAGCACATGCAATTACAATAATATCATCAAGTACCTTTACAAAATTTGTATTTAAACATGCATGGGGCTTCAACATATTAAATTCTCTCAACCGTCTAATTACTCTCTCAACATGTATCCTCAAACTAGCTATCTGCTTTGTTTCCTTGACTTCATGTTTTGATAATTTGGCTCCAGTGACAACACTTGGGGGTCGTACAAGATGCACACCAGCAGTAAATAAATATGGTTGTACATGTTTGAACCCTCTGTCTGCCATCACACACATACCAGGCTGTAAACACTTAATGAAGTCACATGATTCGACTAAACATGTATCAGTGATTCTACCTCCGTAGCCTGGTGAAATATAATTTACCAAACCATTTGGTGTACAAGAAATCAAAAATTTTATGGTGTTACATTTTTTGTATTCCGACCATGTTACTGCTTGATTAACACTTTTAGAAGGCTTTTGCACCTCAATTTCTAGACAGTCTATTATGCAACTTGTGTTGTGAAATTTATGTCTGAAAGCCATTGGCAATGTACATTTGGTTAAATCTTTATCAAGAGTTACAATAAATGGTTTCATAACACTAGCTAATACTGGTATATTTTTGAAAAATATTTTGCTTGCATACGTTGTACTGATAGAAAAATCATCGGCAAGCTCTCTAAATGTGCTATTTAATCTAATTTTTTTCAAACAAAGCAGTATATGGTTAGTGGGAATTCTTGTCTGTTCTTCAATTATGTCTAATAAATAAATACAACATTTAGGAAGACCTATATAAGAACGTGGGCTCTTCATGATTTTGAATAATGTGTATTTCAGAATTTTAAATGCCTCTTCATTTTTTGTGTCTTCACTTAATTCACTGCAGTCTGAAGTGGATTTTATCTGAAAAGATTTTGTTGAAGGTGATGCTTCTTGTTGAGATACAGATGGTGAATATGGAGTATCACTGTCAGATTGTTCTACTAGTATTTTTGAAAATTTAAATAGGCTTGATGTCCCTGGTTTAGTGAAACCACAACTTTTTATTTTAAAAGGAGATGTTGATACTGAACAGCAATCAGGTTTCATAGGTGATGTTGACTGGTTTACTAATTTAAATTCTGTCTGAACAGCTTTACTTCTAAATTTGTGAGTTATATATACTTGTACAGATTTATCACACATTTTTGGGTAGGTAGTAGGTCTATCGTCATATACTTGTACTGCTTTATCACATGATTTTGGGTAGGTAGTAGGTCCATTGTCATGTTCTTCTAATTTTTCTAGTACTACAAAATAAAAATGGAGATATTATAAATATATAATATGCTACTGTTAAAGTGTTTATATGGTTAGTACTTTATAGACTGGTTGGATAGTATACAAAATATATAATAAAAATATCCAATACTTTATAGGTATTCCATTAGCTATGTAAACATTTGTAGCATGACTATATATTAGTTTATTACACATAGATCTATGATAACAAAGTTAATTTTTATTATAAAGCAAAAATAGCTCTTGGTGTAATATCATTGATGGATAAAAAGACAAAAAAATTTTACTCGAACTAAAAAAATGAATGTATTTGTTGATATGAGAAGTGGAAGAATAAATTGATATCTTCTACCTGGAGTTTCTGATGAAGTGCCTACAGAATCTACATGTATTGCAGGTGTACATTTTTCTGCTAAATATTTTTCGCTTTCTTCAATCAACATCTTCCTTTGTTTTTTGGGAACACATGGTTGTTCTGTAGTATTAGAAATCCATGTTCTTTTTTCTGGTTGCCATTCAAATCTTGTGGGGACACACTCTGACTTCATGCGCACTTTTGAAACTGTACCCATTACATGATACTGAATATAATTTTCCATATCATTTGGTAACTAAAACCGGAATAAAGTGTTTAGATCGTCCCTAATGTAGACAGTAAATAAATGAAATATAACCGCAAACAAGTGATTGGCAATTTTATTGAAGAATCTTGATATTTTATTAACCACTTAATTATTATATACTGATTAAAGTTAATACTCACGTCAAAATGGTCTTCGCAGAAATATATGACCGAATTTGATGATACAGTTGCTGGATCTCTTCTTGCAAGATTTAGCCACCTATCTCTAACCATTTTTTTCATTGGAACGTTAACAAATATCTTGTTCGGAGTTTTTATTGATGTATTCTTACATTGTGGAACCGCACACCATCGATACACGTTAGGATTCATCCCTATGATAACAATTCGCACAAAATGATTCAAGATTTAAATTGAAATTATGTTTATGTATCAAAATAAACTTTTAGCCTACAAGCTGACAGCTGTCAAGAGTTTTGAAGTTTGACTTTGACGATTTTACCACATGACACAGATCGTAGATAACCTATCTACAGTTGACACAGTTACGAATTGATGATGTCATAGACAGACGCCATTACTATTCTAGCGTTTTGGCGCATAATTTCAAATGTGTTTTTAAAAGTTGAATTTTTCCTTTAAAAACCTTTTTTCTTACAGAAATAACATTTATTGTAGATAAAGTATATACGTGAAAATATCGTGGAGCAATTTTTCAAAATCAGTCATCATGCCTATTCTCTTATAAGAACATACACATAGATTCAAAAGTTTTGCATCACCTTCTTCGGATGCGAAGGAATTTTTTTGGGCTAACAATTTTTTGTTGGCTTGTTTATCAATGTTTACCATTTCAATATGTTCCATATTTTTTGCAATATACAGATGTTTACAGTTTTTTCTGTAGGATAACATTTTTAGTGCGATCATTTTAACATTCAAGGCATTTGATTTTTACGATTTTAAGTGCAAACATGAATCGTCAAGTCATAAGTGAGATTGACCGTACAAGAATAGTGGCTTCAGTTGAAGAAAGTCATTCTCAAAGGTTCGTTGCAAACAGAGTTGGCGTTGTGGCAAAGTGATGTGTCTCGTGTATGGAACCGGTATCTCCAGACCAATTCTCTGCGTGATAGACCTAGAAGCGGTAGAAGGCGTTTTACTAATCAGCGGCAGAACCGCTATATCCACTTAACTATCCGAAGAAACCCGACCATGGCAATACCAGCACTCCAAAGAGATATGAGACATGCGTTGGGAGTTCGAGTATCGATCTCGACATTACGAAGACGAATACTTGCGACAGGTTTGAGGTGTCGTCGACCAATAAGAGTGCCCAGAATACAACCTGAGCACAGAGTTCGCCGACTACAGTGGGCTCAAGAACACGCGGCCTTGCCTGAAGAATTTTGGAATTCGGTGTTTTTTTCCGACGAGACAAGGATTTGTTTGGTACAAGATAGCCATCAAATACGTGTGTGGCGGGATCCAACGAGAGTTGCTCAGCTTGACCATGCTCACCCGTGCCGCCCTTCAGAGGAGGAAGTGCTATGTTTTGGGCTGGTATCATGTTAAATGATCGCACAGAATTAATTCATAAGGAGGGAACGATGACTGGTGGAAGGTATCTCAGAGAGATTCTACATCCTCACGTGAGACTATGGCGCGCAGCTGTTGGCAATTCCTTCGTTTTTATGGACGATAACGCCCGACCTCATCGGACCAGAGCTGTAAATGAGTATTTTGAAACTGAAGGGATCAATCGTTTGAACCTGCCTGCCCTATCTCCTGACATGAATCCCATAGAACATGCTTGGGACATGCTTGCCAGGGCAGTGGCAGTACGCAGAAATCCACCCAGGAGTGTACAAGAGCTTGTTCATGCGGCCCAAGAAGAATGGCGGAATATTCCTCAACAGAATATCAATAATTTGGTAAACAGCATGGACGGGCGACTTCAAGCTTGCATAAATTCTAGAGGTGGAAATACTCTTTATTAAAAGATCTCATGCAGGTTCTCACTTAACCATTTCTTCAAAAAGAATCAATTTGTATTTGATTTATTTAATTTCTAAGAATACTTTTCATGTTTGAAGCAAGTTTATTATTGGATAATAAGATTTTTCGACAAATATACACGTTTTTTTTTTGTTGAAACTAATTATTTGATTAATCTCTGATCCATTTATAATGAACACATTTTTTCGGAGATTTAGGGTGATGCAAAAATTTTGAATCTATGTGTATTATAATAAGCGGTGTTAGCAGATCCCCAGCAGCATTAGACATGAAAATGACAGTAATTGTATACAGTTTTATCACCCTTTTTAGTAGGAACTTTTTCTCCTTTGTGACACAAGAAAACGGCCGTTTCGTCGCAGAAATAAACTCTATTTGGTTCGGTTACATTGTTTTGATTTTCTTTTAAATAATTATTTACCTCATCGAACCATTGGCGTATTTTTTCTTCTGTCACTTCAGTTCGGTGTCCAGTCAGGCTCTGTGGAACCTTTTTGGGTCTTCTTTAAAAGCTCTTATACCAATGACGGCCGATAAATAGACTTAAAAATGGAGCATGGTCCTAGCTGTAATAAATTAATTGATAGGAGAATTAAATGAAAACAAGCTTCAGTAAAATAATTTTTGACATGAAGCTCATACTCTACATAATAGTTAACATTTTATAACATATAAAAATCCGTTGCTAATTTTTTTTTAACTTTACTATTAACTATCTCAACTATCAGTCAGTTTATGTACCAAATATCGGTCATTTCATGTACGAACTATCGGTATAGCAGTTTATTAATGTGCTCACATAAATATAATATTTAATTAACTCTTTTATTTAATGAAATATGCTATGAAGATAACTGGTCGGAAAAATCATTGGTTTATCAAGAACTATTGTATTCTGAAATATCTTAGAAACTTTTCATCAGTATTGTGTAATACAATTTAAAAAAAAACACAACATTGTTGTAGTTATCGGACACGTGTCCGATAGCTGGTACATAACCCAATTTAATATGTCCCACTTATCGGCCAACATTTTATAGGAAAAAACAACGATAAATTAACAGAATATGGTTTTAAATGAAACTAACTGTTTCTAAATGACTCCACAATATATTTGAAAAAATGTGTAAATTGCAAGTAAATTATTGTGGAATAGTTAGTATACAATATTATTCTAGGGAAATCAACCCCATGAAGATATTTTTTTAATAAACATCAAAAGTCTAAGATTACTGAATAGCATTGTCTTACCTACTTCGCTAGCGAAATGACGCATTTGGCTAATGTTGTTACCACTCGACTATTTTCAAGCTATCTGAGAATTATAGAAGTTCGTAGAAGGGGTAGGTTTTGTCAACAATGTGGCCAAAGTGTGCAATTTTTCAGAAGAATATATTTTTCGTCTCAAATATATACACTTAACTTATTATTAATCAAAAACCAAAAAAGTGTCCGATAATTGGGAGGTGGTCGATATTTGGGCCATTTACCTTATTTGTTTTACAAGGCAGAGAAGTTTCATTGCCGAGGCTAGCCACGGCAGTAAATTTTATTCTCTGCCATGTGAAACATATAATTTTTTCTCCAGCTGTTTGTACAGTATGTTTGAAAAAATCAAAGTTTCCAATATTATTCCTAATTATATATTATAGGTAACAATTATATTGTATATTTTTATTATTATTGTCAATTAGACCTCAAATTTGTACGCATAATAATATTAACTGGAAGCTGATAAATATAATGTTCAATATGTACAATAATAGTGTGAACAGTGAAGGTAGCCTTCTATGGGGCCTATTTTGTAACTCTTCCTCTAAAATTTAGTGGCCGATAAAAATTTAACCGGCGCTAACATCAAATCGGTATTTGCTAACCACATTTCCCTTAAAATTTTAAAGGATTCATTTAAAATAGTCTGTTAAAACTATTATTTTTAAAGGGTTGTTAAAGTGTGTCTTCAAATAATAACGGTAACAAAAATATACGTCATAGATGTTTCTGGTGAAGCCTTGATTGAATAATAATTAATTGCAAACCAGGAGTGAGAAACATTGTTAGGTTATATTTGAAATAATTTAAATTAACAATCTTTATATAATATTATTCTTGGGCATAATTTAGATTACACCAAAAAAGTTTCAGAAACTTGAGTGATTCCTTTCAAATACCTACTAATTCATTTTAAAGTATTTCCCTTTTCCAAGGAAGTGTCAAGAAAAATGTGGGAAAACTTTATTGTTTCTCAGTCGTTCTCAGCTCCCCTGACATTTTTTATAACATTATAACTATAATACAGGGTGTCTTCCAATGATACTTACAACGTTTGCATGTAGATACCTCTCGTAAAATTGGACAAAGTGATATAAGGACTAAGTGGACTATACTATTTACTTTCCGATATACTGGGTGCTTCAGTTATAAAAATTTAAATGCTTTAATTTGATAACTTTAAAATGGATGAATAAATTGATTTGACATTTGGCATGTGGTTTTTAAATGCAAAAGGGCATATTTTGAAGGAAAACATGTTTCAATTCTTGATCCAGTGGTGTACATTTGTAAGAATATATTATCTTTCTGTAAGATCACTTTTTACCAATGAAATTGAAAAAGTATTTTCCATGTATTTTTTTTAATAACTACCAAACTACTAATGGTTAGTGAGTGGTAAGAATGTGTAAGAGGAACTAATTTGCATCTAAAACGTTGGGAGGAGATTGTTGAATATACTTTCCCAAACTTGAGATTTTATTCACAAAAGAATAATTGATGACAATAAAAAATAAGATAATTACAAAGTTAAATTATATCCAATTCAAACATAATTTTTCACTGAGCAGCCAACAAATTACAAGAGATGGGATATTATGCAAACGTTGTAAGTGTCATTTGAAAACACCCTGTATAACATATAATAAAAGCATGCAAGAAACCAAAAACAGTTTATGTGGAGTGATTTTTGGTTTACCATTAAATACATATTATTATGTTTTTCTTCTATCTTCAATAACTTTCCCTTCTTTTTTATTAAAGATTAGCTATTAAATGACAAAAGCGCTGTTGCCAAATACTCTACTCGGAATTGTGAAGGAACCCTTTAAAATACATTATTCTCAAGAGTCCTCTAAAATGTATACTTGCAGAATAGCATTTCAACAACAAATTTTAAAGGCCCGTTGAAAACTTTTTTGCGCGATCGATCTTTTTTGTTTATTTACAGCATCGGTTGTCAGGTCGGTAGGTTGTGTTTACTGGTTTCTAAGTCTAACACGTCGGTAAGTGATTTACTTACCGTTCAGAAGTCGGTAAGTAAATTACTTACCGACGTCTTAGCCCTAGATACATTTAAGTGGTCCTAAATAATATATTAGTCGAATAATTGGTTAGGCTAATGGAACCGCAAGGATCCGCAGTCAATATCACAACCTCACACACACACACACACACACATAAATAATATATTACTTCATTCATTACACAAAAGGAACAAAAAAAATAAGGAGATTGATATTTTTTTTAATGAACAGAGTCGAACAGAACAATATAAAAAGTAATAAATAGCATGAAAACAATTTCACCAAAATGCAAATTATATTTTAAACTGATCTATAGAAGTATAAATGTCACTTTTGACATTTCGTTCATTTCGAAGAAATTTAAATTATTTTATTCGAAATTCGAATATTTCAATACGATTGCGCAAAAATGGTATAAGCATTTCGAACGTTAAGGGTAATACCGGTCTCCAGCAAAATTGGAGGCTTCGCTACGCTCAGCCTCCAAACATTGCTGTCGACCGGTAAACAACCCTTACCGTTCTTGATACTTAATATACTAATATTTAATAGGCGTCTAACTTTTACAGCATTAGTTACAGAAAAGACCCCATGTGTGTTTGACGTGGAAGTGATTGTTTGATTACCTTCCATTATCATTGCCGTTCTAAGTAAAAGTCTGGTTTGCTATAGTTACCTGTTTTGAATCGTTTAGATGAAAATCAGAGCAAGATTTGGGAGAAAAAATTATTTTTTCTATTCCAAGGCATTAATAATCATTTTTACTGTATAAATCTATTTCTTGAGGGGTGCAATCCATCAATTCTTCATCGCAGGACATCAAGTTCAAGTTTTTTTATTTCCATAGTAAAGTATACATATTGATAATAAAGTGATATTTGTAGTTATGAACATACATAAAGACACCTAATTGAGCATTTTACCTAGGCATGTCTGCCTGTTTTGTTTCTACTCAATCAGGTAGTATTTATTCTGCACGTTTTATCTTCAAATAACTAATATTGAATACATAAAAATAAGGAGGAAAAAAACAAAAATAAAATAAATTACAGTGCAATTAAAGTTATGAGACGAACAAATGTAGACAATCAATAAAACTAAATAATGGATAATAAAAAGAAGAAGACAATACTCACGCAAGGAAGTAGTAGACAAGACCATGAACAATACCAGTAGTTTGTATGTTATTAAGTCATTATATCAAATATTTTGACTCAATAAATAAATAAATGTTACTTTTATGAACGTTAATGTCACTCGAAGAAAAATATATTTCATTTTGTAGTGGGTGGATTGAATATGAAAATATAAAATCTTCAAGTAACTTATCATATTTTTTCTTCATTATTTTTAGAAATCAAACCACAATTTTTTTCATTTTTTCAATTCAATGTTTTGATAGCCGAATCTAATCAATTTTGGTTACCAAAACTAGGAAGAAAAATTTCCATTAATCAATTACCTGCGTTATCAGGACAGTTTTTATCCAGCTTTGCTTACGATTTATCATTGGAATTGTTGCTAATTCATACACACTTCAATACACAAAATCACAAAACTAATTTAGAAATATTTTAGAACAAAAATAATCTTATCTGAAAAAAGTAACACCATTCGCATTTTATTATCATTTACGAAATATGCAATAAGCGCTATATTCCTAGTAGACTGAAATATTGTTAGAACGTCATTCAAACATATTTTTTTTGTCGATCTTCACAAAAAATAACATTTCGCAAACCAATTCCCGTATGGAAAATCGACTATTTTTGACATTAAGGACCTTTCCACCGTTAAGAATTTTCGTCCTATTTGATCAGTTCGGCTCGAGATCGGCTATGACAATAACTGTCATTTACTGTTGTCAAATTAATTATTCACGAAATCCGCTAGATTTCACGGTTAACTGAGGCTTTGGTGTGAAAATTATATACAGGGTGATTCATTAGTGTGAAAAAGTCCAATATCTTGTAAATAGTTGAAGATATTTGAATGAAATTCTGACTGATTGTAGCCAGCCTAGAGGCTCATATTTTAAAATTAGTCGCAATTGTACAGCGTGTCCCATAACGCCGTGCCAGATAAAAGTTATATTTTTTTAAATGGGACACCCTGTATTTTACTTCAAATTTGAATTCTGCTTGACTTCGCTATTACGATGATATAATATTGTAATGGGTTATATACAGCGTATTTAAAAAGTTCTGACCACTTGTTCCTGTAAATCGTAATGACTTCAACGCCCTGTATACTTTAAACTGCACAATTTGAAATTAATTTTTCATAGCCATACGTCTGTGATAGTCGTCTAGTAGTACAATTCAATCGAACTGATTCGATATCTAAGAAACCGTATACAGGGCGAGCCCAAACTCGAATACATTGGTTTCACAGTTTTTTAAATGGATCACCCTGTATTTTATATCGGTAAATTGAAGTTACTTTACTATACTTCAAAATTTATTGAGTATTCCCTATACCCAATCTGAATAGTTTTTGTGATATTTCTATTTTTATGGTTAAAGCCACTGTAGTACAGGGAATGAAGCATTTCACCTGGCAATTTTTTCGTCCAGCATGGATTGACTTGAAATTTTAACAGGAGGTAGGAGATAGCCCAAGGATCAAAATCTATATTGAACCGAAGGGCGCTAAAGCCTTGGGGTGGTTGCCACCTCATCTCGGGGGTGAAAATCTTTTATTACATTTTAACCACAGGAATCGATTGAAAAAGTGATTCTAAGCAAAAAATGTTTTATACATTTTTTTTGTAAAATCAATATTCTCTAAGTTATTCGCGATGGAAAGTAACGCTTTTTAGAGGAAAAAAATCGAAGTTGTTATGTTTTTCGCGGATAACTCGAAAATTATGCATTTTATCAAAAAAACTGTGGAGAGCAAAATTGTAGCTTTTAAAAAAACAATTTTATAATTTTTCTAAAACCAATAGGAACCGAGAGATGGCCCATCAATGATTAGCTTTTTTTCCCAAATGCAAAATGTGATAGATTCAAAGTCAAATACCAGAAAAATGATGCATTTTTCGTAGAAAACTCATAGAATATTTTTCAAAGAGCATAATTAGCATCAAATTTGAGTGAATTATGACAAAAATAATGTCAGTACTGAATTTTTTATACATTAAAATCGGTGAAAACAACCCCCTAACTACCCCCCTAATTAAAATTGATCTTTATTATTGTGCAATTCTCTTTGTACATGTATGGTTAATATGTCCAAGAAGTTTGACCAATTTAAAATTCATAGTTTTCGAAGAATTATGGCTTGAAGTAAAAAGTTATTTTTTATAATTTTGTATTTTTCACCCTTTCTTTCAAAATTACCCCGAAAATATTAGAGGTACAAGCAAAGTTCAAAAACGAAATTGTAGCTTTTTTTATGACAAAAATTTTCCTGTAAGTGGATTTTTTGTACAGTTGATATTTGACGAGATATATAGCCGTTTAAAACGTCTATTTACGCACGAGCAACCACCTTTTTTAGCCCTTTAAACTCATCCCACTTGAAAACGAAAGGGTCTAAAGAGATTTAACTTACAGATCCTTGTAGTTCTTGAAAAACCCTACAAAATCGTTTTTGAATAAACTTTTTATCATCAAAAATTTCCAAAAATTCCAATAGTATAGTATAGTGCACGCATAATAATGTACAAAACCGGTTTGTTCGGCAGTGGGGCGTTATATATACGAAATATCTATTACAATAGTTTATAAAAATTGCAATGTTGTGAAGGGTGGTTTTTAAAGGTTGAAAAGTTACTTAATGCACGTGACACATTTTTTTTACAAAAGAATTATTGAGCAAATCCCCATTAGCATTAATTATTTTTTTCTTTTACATATAACACAAATAACAGTTGATTTTTAATGGTTGAAAAAGTATAAAATTGTATTTTGAAATGTAACAAATTCATCATTTTACTAATTCAAACCAATTTTCACCTATCTTAAGATTTATAATGCTATTTTTTGATTTTTGAAATTTAGGGGTAGTTTTAACCCCTAAGAAACAATCAGGGTTCGTCGGCATGACATGATATATAAAGCAGAGGGTAAGTTGAGCCTAATCCCAAATTTTTATGCAAATCAATCAGCGGCGAAATCATTTTTTAAGGATTCGTTTTTTTTACATTAAGCTGTAACAGGGGCTGTTTTTTAAGGGTTGAAATATGATGAAATTGTATTCCAAAGCTCAAAACAATCATTATTCAACTTATCCAAACCAAATCTTACCCATTTTCAGGTTTAAAATGTTATTTTATGATTTTTGACAAATAAGGGTAGTTTTCACCCCTAAAAACCGTTTAGAGTCCTTCGGTTCGATATAGATTTTGAACCTTCGGCTATCACCTACCTCCTGTTAAAATTTCAAGTCAATCCATGCTGGACGAAAAAATTGCGAGGTTAAACCTTTAAACGTTAAACCTTACTTACTGGTGGAATCAATTATTTTAAAATGTTTTCATTTGAAAATTTAACTTTTAAATGATTTAAATAGTTCGCCATTTATGCTGTGACGTACATACACTAAAAGAGAAGTTAGCTACATTAGGATTGACATACTTTTACTACAGGCACAGTTACAAATTGATGTGTGAATGTTCAATTATTAAAGGCAACATTATTTAAAAGGCAATTTTTATAAACAACATGTATAGGTTTTTTCCAACTTAATTAATTTCGCAATCTTCCGGTAAGCTATGCATATGGATGAAATGTTGCCTATCTTTAGGTACTCTTGAGACGATGTGAATCTATCGGCAAGGGAAGGAAGCTGAATTATTAGCGAATCAATTTTGACAGATAAGGAAAAGTGTTCAAGCACTTGACACATTCCAAATTATCTCGACTTACGTATATTACACTTCATTTTTATCAATAAATTTAAGTTGATAAGCAAATTATGTACATAAATTAATTAATAGGTGAATGAACCCTAATATATAAGTTATACTCCCGAAACAGATCCATTTTTAATCTAATTCAGCTCAACTTCTTGGACAAGTCACAAGAGCATTTCAATGGAAACTATCTGACCCACATAATTCTGAAGGCGATACTTTTATTACAAAATGAAAAAAAATCACGCCAATGGTGATGAAAAATAAAGTATAAACTTAATGTTGTCTCGCTTATGCTGAACACCCAGTATATCTTGGAATATTTTGGAAGTATATACAACAACTTATATTTAAAACATTTTTTTGTATTTTGGATCACCCTGTGTGTACCCTGAAGGGAATTGGAATCACTGCTCCTCCTTATCTCAGTCCTGTGCTTGTTCTGAATCTTAAATCAGTGTTTCATCATGTCGTTAGTCATTCCTTCTTCTTTCAACCCTTTCCATTCTTCAATATCATAGATGAGGTATGAAGGTAGAACGTCTTATATCTTTTTTAGGTCCTTAGTTTTACGCTTTATAAAATTATTCCTTCATTCACCAGTCAACTAAGCTCCATTTACATACTTGTTGCATGCAGAGCAATACTGAATCCAAGGGCACAATCCCTTAAAGGCTACTGGATAAAATGGAAACTAGAGCCTGCGCATGTCCTCAAATTCCTCTTGGAAATGGAAT
>CAJUYG010001270.1:47784-80602 GCA_910591675.1 Galerucella calmariensis
AGTAAAACACTTGCCATGTGATTGAGAACTAAACTTTATTTTTTGCGCGATCGATCTTTTTTGTTTATCTACAGCATCGGTTGTTAGGTCGGTAGGTTGTGTTTCTAAGTCTAACACGTCGGTAAGTGATTTACTTACCGTTCAGACGTCGGTAAGTAAATTACTTACTGACGTCTTACCCCTACACACATTCAAGTGGTCCTGAATGATATATTACCTCATTCATTACAGAAAAGGAACAAAAAATATAAGAAGATTGATATTTTTTCAATGAACAGAATCGAACAGAACAATATAAAAAGTAATAAATAGCATGAAAACAATTTCACAAAAATGCAAATTATATTTTAAACTGATCGAGCAGTATAAATGTCACTTTTGACATTTCGTTCATTTCGAAGAAATTTAAATTATTTCATTCGAAATTTGAATATTTCAATACCATCGCGCAAAAAATGGTATAAGCATTTCGAACGTTAAGGGTAATACCGGGCTCCAGCAAAATTGGATCCAAACATTGCTGTCGACCGGTAAACAACCCTTACCGTTCTTGATACTTAATATACTATTTCAGTATCAGTCAAGTATAATTAAAAATTTTACTTTTTACAATTTTGCCATAGGCGGCTCGTTAACATATTAAAAATTTAAATGTTAATATGTCACATCTCCCATTGTATAATAAAAAAAAACTTTCATCTCAATTAAAAAGTAAACAAAAAGATTATAGTACTCAACTAATTCCTAAATCTAAGAAACATGGTTAATACTAATTAATGAAAAAAAATTGGTGGCACATTATAAACCTCTGGCTCAAATAAAAAACTTAAATTATAGTCTTATGTGCGTGCGTGTGTTCTCCCCTCTCACCCCCTCAATTGACTGATATTGACTTATCCAGTGGCGTATTGTCAGTGACCTTCGTATTTTCAGTTATACTTGGTAAAATAGGTACCGTACGCCATTCGTACGTTTTTGACAGGTATGCTCATGTTTCCTCACCTCTTACCGATGCCCCGTAGCTTCGGATAAACTTGCTAAACTATAGTTAAATTAATGAAAATTCAAAAATATTCCTTATTTTTCACCCCTGAATGCAATAAAATAGAAAAAAACCGGGTGGTTCTATTAAAAAAAATGGAGAAATTTGATATTTATGAAGTTAAACTTTAAACACTTTTTATACACACCCTGTATAAAATGAAAAAATTTTCAACATAGATTCAAATACCTCTGACCTTGCTTAAAGCAACCGGACAGAAACCATTTCCATATTTTCAAGGGTATCCTCGTAAAAAAAATAATTTATAAGGGTCTGCAACGGTCAAATTTCTTACAAAAAAATTAAAAACTCAAAAAGTATGCATTTTTCTCAAAAAGCTTACAAACAGATTGTAAAATATCTGAACTTGAGAAATCCTGAAGAATATACTGGATACGGCTTAAGAGGATCTTGATCGTCTATGTTAGTCGAAGGAGGTGGGGGTTTGCTTTGGTTGGTTTACCGAAGAATCTATAAACTGGAAGATTGAAATTTCCCGTGAATTGAATAATCATCCGATGGTACAAAGCTCAAAGTCAACACCCGGAGACGCTGTCCAAAGTATTTTATTTCAAATGGAATTATATTGCAAACAGTAAATGAGTTACATTACATGATTTAATTATATATACAGGGTGTTTTGAAATGACACTTTACAACGTTTGCATGTAGATACCTCTCGTGAAATTAGACAAAATGATATAAGTCCAGCCTATTTACTTCTCGAAATACGGGGTGTTAAAGTAACGACAAATTAAATGTTTTAATTTGATAGCTTCAAAATGGATGGAAAAATTGATTTGACATTTGGTAGGTTGTTTTTAAACGTGAAAAGTGATGGAAAAACATGTGTCAATTTTTGATCCAGTGGTGTACATTTGGAAGAATATGTCACCTCTTTCCTCCCATTTCATACGCCACTGGCATTTCAAGCTATTTTTATTTTATTTTGTTTTCCTAAATGGTTTTCACGTTACAAACGCTTAACCTTTTCCTTATCAAAAAATTTGTTCCATATTTTTTATTTCTCTTCTAGATATGCCAAAAAGACAGATTCCCTGAATCAGCCTTTTTCATTTTACACCACTTGAGAGAATTAGAATATGCAATGTCATACTGCTGAGCCGACTTTTTCGGTAATAACTTGTCTCTTCAATATCATCAGGAATACACGATTCATCAATACTATTCCTCATTATGCGAGATAAATATTGAACACCAGCAAGAGCTTTTAATTATAAGCGTGAAATGTAAACAATAATATGAGTTTATTGAATAAAAAAAAGTATTAACTTGAAAGTCATAACTTATAAGAAAAAGCTAAAACTTCTAAGTAGAAGCTAATACTTATTTTTATTTGAATAAAAACTAGAACTCTCTCGAAAGTGAATACTGGATAAATCTTTTAAATTTTGATTGATTACTAATAAGTATTCACTTATATTTACAAGTGTTTACTTTTTTCGTTGCGTAAACAAACATTATCTCTCAATTACAACTCTTTCCTTGGAGTGAGTGATATTGAATAATTCTTTATTTCGGTTTTGAGGATTTTTAAAAGGTGTTAATAGCCAAGGAGCAATAACTTTAAGTAATAACTTTTACATGAAGTAGTCACTGACCTTTTATACAATTTATACTAAGAAAATACTTAAATAAGAGGAAGTAGAGACCGTGAAACTTTTTCACTCACAAAACAAAATGTTACTTCCATTGTATCATAAATAGCTTGAACACAGGAAAAGCGTATTTTATGGTCTCGTAATGAGAAAACATAATCAGCTGTTTCACTATATTTCACTGAATATAATAAAATCCTTCACACTATCCATCGAATATCCCGACAAATGAAACGTTGAAATATTTCAAATAAAATATATTCCAGCCTGTATAACACGAACAAACATTGCAAAGGACTCAAAAATATGCATTTATAATTTATTGTTCAAATAGAAATGTTAATTTTACACTCCAGCTATGTTTATTAATATAATCAACAAGCTAATAAGAAAATAAGATAATAAAAATTTTGAATATTTAAACACCTGGCTTAATTTATCCAAAAATCAGCCAAACGAAACGGTGAAGTGGTAATTTAGAGTCTACCTATAATATATCCTGACCTATTTATACAATCCTCTTTTCACCCTGTCTCCTTTCCAAAATTGTCTTCCATATTTTGAATTTAAAAGAAACAAAAATAAATGATACAAACCTGTACGTATCAAATCCAAGATAAGTAAATACCACCTTTTGTTAGAATTACATTTTTTATACTTTATGTGCACTTTTATTTTCCCGGCTTTTTGCCAATTACGACGTTCACGTGTTGATCACTAGCTCGTTGCATTTCCAAACAAACCGAGTTATTACCAGACAATTTGGGAGTGAACCGTTCAAAGTCCATCCTTTACATATCGCGATAGTATATCTTTTTTTCATTATCCATGAAATTATCGGGGCTACCTAGTTAGACTTTGATACTTGCACTGTTTATGTACGCTTATAAGTGTTGATAACGAAAAATTATTGTTACAGTTGTTTTTTATTAGTAAAAGAGGTTATATTGATTGTTTATACAAAATGAATTTGTTAATTTTGAATGCTTTTAAGTACGGACAAAAAGTGAGTAGTAGATTTTATATTAAAATGTTTGTTTTTCATATATCAATATTCATATTCAGTGAGTTTTAAGCCGAAAAATAGGTACCATCAAATACAAAGAAAATGGAAAATAGTATATTGTTTTACAAGTGACGAAAGTAGCATTTTTTGAAGCGTGTAGAACAGTTTACCTGCCGAGGCTGGTAATTTTCACGAGTTTATAAAAATGTTTTCGACGAGTGAAACACTAAAATTTCACTACAACCCTGTTTATATTATAATAATATACTAAAAAAGAACATTAAACAAATATTTTATTTGAATAAAGATAACGGAGCTCTTCGAAACATTACTTATGATTTAAATATTGGTTAATTGTTACATTCGAGTAACTATTCAAAATTATAGGAATATTACAATCAAGATTTTCATGTATTGAGGTAGAAGATGCCACCATAGATAACACGATGCCACATCTGTTATGTTGTTAATTGATGCCACTCTACTATTCTATTTTGCTTTTTAATTAAACAAAAGCAAAAAAAATGCATTCTCAATAAAAAATTATTCCTATCTTTGTTTATTAATAAGCAGAAGTCGTCAAAACATTATATAATGTGACGGAAATAATGTTTTCGCTGGAAGTATTCCATCACAAAATGACGACTTTTTGTATAGGTTTGTGAAAAAAATTTTTTTTTCTCCTATTCTATGAGTTGTTAATTGAATGCAAATTTTCAGTTTCATAAAGATACTCATTATAACACTGGATTTCGTTATGAAACTGAAAAAGTCACCAATAGACATCTAGATTTTTAAATAACCAAGTAGGCAGACCCAATATTTTCTGTAGAATGTTTGAAAGTTTCTAAGAGACTCGTCTGTTTTATAACAGTTTGAATCTTTTGGTTAGTTTTTAAAAGAAATTTCCAAAAATACTCAATGACCAAAAGGTAAATACATATTTAAACTATTAACTTCTGTTTACAATAATTTATTACTAATTTTGTATAACAGTAACACAGTATAAGAACAAACCAGTAGTATAACTCTTATAAATGACATTCATAAATAGCCAGAGCTTTTGATGACCTTGAACGGATCGCTTTACGATTCATTTCACCATAGGCGTAGGTGGCATAAGTTTTAAAATGACTTGAACGTGTTAAATGTTTTTTCTTAAATATTATAGAGCAGTACACTGATGAGTGAATAAAACAATAGTCTTATACCAAATATTCATTGGTTTTTCCATATTAAAATTTTCATTTTGTTATGATTTTTAAAATTTTTATTGACAAATTTTAATGTGTAATATACCTAGTCGTACCCTGAAGAAAAGTTTCATTAAATATTTCATTGGAAAATCAACACAAGGATGTACAAACTCTGTTGTTTGACTAATATTTATGAGTGATTCAACAATATTATCTTCCGTAGCAACTTTCTCAAAAGTCATTTGGAATAATGTTTCTAATAATGAGATATATTGTACAAAATTTTCATGCGGCATATTCAAGTTTCCAAAAGTATCCTTATTCGTATTTTCATAAGCTCTAAGGTAACAGTATAAAGACGAATCGTCTAAATTCGATACGCTTGTGAATACGTCTCACATACGCTGCATGTATGAATTTCCGAACATGTTTCAATTAAATAACCACAAAACTAGCGAACAAAATTCTTTTCCCATGAATCATTTGTCTGAAAGTCTCTAGGCATTGCAGTATTTGATGAAAGGAATATTGTTGGAATAGCTTTTTTTAAAGAAGTTTTCTTTTATGAGGTTGCATAATCATGTTTGGTTAAAAATGAGCACTACATAAACGATGACTACTATTGTATAGAGTTTATAGTTTTGGCATCAAGTCAGGCCTATCGCATGCTTCGAGCAAAACTTTAGCTTTGAAACAAAAACAACAAATCAAATCAATGCATGAAACTAAGGCTCATAAATGTAATATGAAGATCAAATAATAAAGTATCTCACCTTCCTAAATCCTTTGGAAAAAGGTATAATTTTCCATCACAATTATAATATTTATTGTTACATCCACGAACTTTTCACACACTACCCGTTTTCTTCTTTTTAATGGTATCCACTGCAAAAAAAATGCTTATAAACTATAAAAATAATACCGAAAACCCGTAAAAATATAAGCTGTAATAAATAATTCGATTCGCAAATTTATCACTGGCACTTTAGTTGGATCACAGCGCAGCACTGGCCGTTGGATGAGATACTCATCCGAACGACGTTGTAGGTCACAGAGAGCTCGGCAGTGTAACGTCACGAGATAACATACTGGTTCGTTCCTATACTGTGACAGTTGTTGTGTTCTTTTTACACTATTCTGTTCAGCTCTGTTGAGATAATTTTCAAACTGAGCGGGTGACCAAAGTGAACAGGAAATCTTAAAAAGAATGCTCCTTATGTTTTGAGGCTATGATCAACTAAACGGCAGAGCCGAGCACCAACAAGAGGTAGTGCAGTTAGGGGCAAGAGGGGAAGAGATAGTTCAGCTCTGTTCAAAACGAGCGCTTAAAAAGAATACGCAAAATCATTCAAGTGAACAGAGCAGCTGAACTGCTCGAGCAAATTCTGTAAAAAGAACACACCTAGTAACATACCTACAGGGTGTTTCAAAAAAAGGTAACACCGTCTCTAGGATAGGTAAAAAACAGAAAAATAATTGGGGTTGGCTTAGTGAAATTTTTTTCTAACGCCATCCGTTTTCAAGATAAAGGGCGTTGAAGAAAATGAAAAATTACACATTTCTTACGATTTTGCCGAAACTACTGGCACCATTGCAATGAAATTTTATACGAATATGTTTTGGAAGCTGATATATCCCATGAATTTGTTTTTATATCTAACTCTCATAGAGGGCGCTAGTTACACGATTCATACAACGTATTATTCAACATAACTTTTTTAAGGGTAGAATTATTAGTCAAAACTCCAAGTGAACATAAACATCGTTTAATTTTACACCAAAAAGGTACTCTTGGTAAAACTCGATATTATGTACCGTTTTCGGAATATTTTGATTTGAAAATTATGAAGTAATAATCGCTCCTGGTATAAACTAATGATAAAGTTCGCTTTTCTTTTAGTTTGCCATGTAAAATTGACATTTATTGATTGTTATGACAATAAGTCAACAATAAATAGAGTTTTGAAACCTTATTATTTGTAAAATTAGATATTGTTAAACAAAATGTACTCAAATGTTGAATACACCGACATGTTATTAACTTTAGGCGAGTGTTTAGGAAACTCTAGTGCAGCTTTTACGCGTTATGCAGAAAAGTTTCCTAGAAGAAACTTACCAAGTAAAAAAACATTTAGAGCAGTTGAACGACGTTGTCGAGAAACTGGGAATGTAAGACCAAAGAAAATAAATTCAGGTAGACCAAGAACAACAAGAACAATTAATAAAGAAAATATTATTTTAAATTTAGTTGATCAAAATCCAACATTAAGTGTAAGGAATATGGCAAGACAAACAAATACATCTTCTTCAACTAATTGGCGGATACTTAAAGAGCAGCAGCTACATCCCTACCATTACAGACAAGTTAAGAACTCTTGCCGGACGATCTACCGGTTAGAGTCGATTTTTGTGAAACATTGCGAGAAAGGACAGCCCTCAATCCAAATTTTTTAAAATGTATTCTTTTTACGGACGAGGCCACCTTTACGCGACAAGGTATGTTTAACTCCCATAACGCACACTACTGGTGTGATGAGAATCCACAAGCCAAAAGGGTATCACATTACCAACACTCATTTAAAGTTAATGTTTGGGCAGCAACTTTAGGTAACAGATTAATAGGTTATCATATTCTACCTGGAAATTCAAGTGGTGATATGTACCTTGATTTTTTAAATAATCACTTATTTGAGATATTAGAAGATTTATCGATAAATGAGCGAACATCATTATTTTTTATGCATGATGGAGCTCCACCGCACTTTGATAGAAGGTGTCGTAATTGGTTGAGTAACAATTTTCGGAATCGATGGATTGGTAGAGGTGCAGAAGCTCCGATTCATTGGCCTCCTCGGTCATGCGATTTTAATCCTTTGGACTACACAGTCTGGTCGTATATTAAGGAAAAAGTCTATGATACAGAGGTAAATTCTCGTCAAGAATTAATAGACAGAATTAAACGTCACTTTAATGACATCATAGATGATCCCCAACCGTTAAGAAGATTAATGGATTCTTTAGAAAAAAGGATAGACTTGTGTATTCGTGAAAACGGAGGACATTTTGAACATTTACTCTAATTGAATTTTATGTTATGTTCTTTGTCTTTATTTTAATTTTCTTATTGTAAGCTTTTTTAATTAATAAATTTATCATTAACTTATACGAGGAGCGGTTATTACTTCATAATTTTCAAATCAAATTATTCCGAAAACGGTACATAATATCGAGTTTTACCAAGAGTACCTTTTTGGTGTAGAATTAAACGATGTTTATGTTCACTTGGAGTTTTGACTAATAATTCTACCCTAAAAAAAGCTATGTTGAATAATACGTTGTATGAATCGTGTAACTAGCGCCCTCTATGAGAGTTAGTTATAAAAACAAATTCATGGGATATATCAGCTTCCAAAACATATTCGTATAAAATTTCATTACAATGGTGCCAGTAGTTTCGGCAAAATCGTAAGAAATGTGTAATTTTTTATTTTCTTCAACGCCCTTTATCTTGAAAACGGATGGCGTTAGAAAAAAATTTTACTGAGCAAACCCCAATTATTTTTCAGTTTTTTACCTATCCTAGAGACGGTGTTACCTTTTTTTGAAACACCCTGTATATACGCTTAATGCTATTAGTTCGACAATGTGGGCCCGTTGCACAGTAAGCAAAGGTGCCGCATAAGGTTCTTTTCGAACTGTATATGCCGGGTTCAAGACCCGGTTAGTGCATTTTTCCAATATTTTTTTCCAATCAAATTTCTTGCTCTTAGAAAAAATAGTGTATGCAACTCTCATGTAATGGTTATTAATACACTCGCATTAACCATACAAAACTCGCATTTGGCTCATTTCGTATCTCGGTTGATGCTTGTGTATCAAATAACCATCATTTCATGCTTTTCATGACAAAACTCATTGTATGTATACGTGGGAAGCTGTAGGGTCTAGAACTACAAAGGCTTGTCATCTGGAACCATTAAGACTTTATCAGAACAAGACCATATTATATGTGTAACAGACAAAACCAAAATATTCTATTCGCTTTGACTATTCAATCAGCTTTATTTTCTTTGGTTTCAATTCCATTTCTCCACCCCACCTCTGTCAAGTGTGTAGCTGCTCTCTAGGTTATGGCCTTCAGACGATTTGCCAGCTCAAATGACGTAAAATGTTTGAAACACGACGAAACCTAAAATCTATCATTGCGTGCGGATGTTTTCCTTCTATCTCCTGGTGTGACTACGACTAACACCTACTACCCCAGCCTCATAATTATTGGCTACGACCATCTTGAACTAGAGTCACTGCCCTTGCAACATACGTTGGTGTTAAAACCAGTTTAAGTATTTCAATCAAATTACCAAAATAATAAGTTAGACACTAATGAAATAACAAATTTCTTGCTGCCTTATCAGACCTGAACTTCTGACAAAAATTTTGTATTTTTTTTATAAAACGTCATAAGAAAAATGAAAATAATGTATATAATAGTATATTATGCAACAATCATGTATTAATAACCATTAAATTAGAGTTGCATACACTATTTTTCATACGAATAAGACATTTTTTTTGAATTTGACAACATTGCTTATATTTAATACTTTTTTTTGAATGTCATCTGGCAAAAATGTTTTAAATTTTGCTTCGCCATATCCTCAGGATTTTCTTTTTACAATTTTGGATATTTGCTAATATCAATTTTATGTCACAACACACACAACAGATTTGAATGGAATACGAAACATCTGTTTTGGTCAATTAGTAGAATGCAATTATTTTTAATACTATAACAAAATGTAGTTTCTCTCACTAACTCAGGAGGCTGATGTATATACATGTATATACCTATGTTTATGCTGATGCAATCTATGGCTATATACAGTTCCCCGGTGGAACCAAAAGGCCCCGATATGAGGATCAATAAATATTAGGCACTTTGTGGAATCACTAGAAATAGCTAAAAATATTTGTGATTCATTTTACACCCAGTGCCCTGCACTAAACACGATAGGTACTTGTGGTGGCGCACATGTGGAATAAAGATAAACAGCATTTACGAGGCACAAATTTACTTTGCCAGCATGGAAATTATTCTATTATAACCGCCCACAAATACTTAGCCATAAACAATAAATAAATATTTTGAAATATTTTCATGAACACAAAACACATGACAAGACAATGACATTTGACTGTCATCTGTCATTGAAGCTCTATACAGCGCCATCCATCAAGACGGTGGAACAGTTAAGCTAATGTAAAAAAGTGTTCGTTTGCAAAATTTTCCGTGCAACAAATCTCAAAAAATACAATGACTTGAGATTTCATATTCTCAGAATTGAATTATCTAGGCTTTCTTTTGGGGATCCATAAATCCATAAATCGACCATAAAATGTATCATATTATATGTATACTTTTTTTGATTTTGCTGGTAATAAACTATTGGATACATTTATTTCCAAAAGTGGAAGGTATCTACCTTACTGTCTAACACAAAAGATTAAAACTCATAATAACTGTCTAACACAAAAGATCTCATAAAATACGAATATATTAGAAACTGTCAAAACATTCTACAGAAAATATAGTGACCGTTCAACTGGGTGAAAAACTACTACTTCCTGGGCTATAGGCCCCGACGGATATTGAGTTACACTTCAAAGTCAAACGGGGTTGGTATATCTACAAGATATTTAACACGAACTATTCTGGTTTGCAATTAGATGGGACAACATACCTTGTAGATCGGTTTCGGCGTATTTGCGCCTCATCAGTATAAGGTCTATGTTCTCCGTCCGCGAGTTGAAAGCCTAATCATTGGTTATTTAAAAATCTAGATTTTTATTGGCCAATTTTTTAGTTTTATTATAAAAACCAGTGTTATATTATGAAACTGAAAATTGGCACTCAATTGATAACTTTTAGTATAGGAGTAGAAAAATTAACAATTCCAATTATACAAAGGTCTCTTTATATTTTTTCAATAAATTGAAAATATACTATTAATCGAATTTTTTGTACCCGAGTGCATTAAAGACAGAACCTTGGTGCTTTAAACAGTTGTCAACATAAATCTAATATTTGATATTCCAACCTTTAGTGTAACAGTTTTTTCACAAACAATATTTTGTTGCAGGCGCAAAAAACGTACAAAATGCAGTCGAAGAAACCTCTAGCCATGTTTGTTTGCGTAGGTGGCACCTGTCTCTGCTTCACCATCTCTGGTATTCTAATAATCACTTTATGGTCTCATCTCTACGAAGCTATCATCAAAGATCAATTCACCCTAGCACCTGGTAGCAACGCTTATAATTTGTGGGTTATGAACCCAGTTCCTTTATCGCTTACCTTGCATATGTTCAATTGGACAAATCCTGAGGATATTTATAAGGAAGGTGTTAAGCCCAGATTCGAGCTACTGGGACCTTACGTCTACGATGAAACAAAAGAAAAGGCTGATATTGTGTGGAACGATAATGGTACTGTCACTTACAAGCATCTCAAGAAGTGGTGGTTCAATCATGAGAAAAGTAAAGGAAGTATCTACGATCCATTTACCAGCATTAATCCTGTTGCTCTGGTGAGTTTTTTTATTAAGTATAGCTTGGGAAATATTGTGTTAATAATAATGTTAATAATAGAGATACTCATAGAGATATTGTAGATCACAGGATTGTCTTGGTTGCGATCTATGACATCTTTCAGTCCGGTCAATTGGGAAAACCAATTAAAGATGCAATTCTTTTGAATATATTTCAATCAATTATCAATTATGTCGCTCCAGTGTCCAGGCAATATCATATTGTGTTGAAATCGTATTAGACAGATTTCATGGCGTTTTGAAATCAGCATATTAATTCAAAACTGAAAAATATCCGAAGCAAATGGGCAGTGCTATGAAATACTAGCCCCTAAAAGGTTTGTTGGTAGAGTTATCACAGTTGGAAGCTGTATGAATTATGCGCAGAGTCATTGTGTGAATAGTTTTATACACTGCGTTTATACAGTGTGTCCATGAAGTGAAGCATGAATTCATATTATTAGATAAATGAACAATAAAATTAGAAATTTTTGAAACAAGTGGATTTTTGATTACAATTTACTATTATTGAAATCAAAATTTAACATACAGGGTGAGCCACCTTAGTGTGAGGAAGTCATCACTATTTTTTTTTTCAATTTCTGGACTTCTCTTGCTTAGCTAATTCCAAAAATGTATAACACGTTGCTTCAAATTGGCACAGGATAGATTAGATTAGACAAGAAGTGGAGTAGCTTTTCGTCCTATCTCACTGCGACCTTTGCAGATCTATTGTGGTCCTCCCTATATTTAGAGCTCGATATCTAGCTTTGTTTTTTTATTGGACTCATCAGCCTGGATACCGCCTCCATTGCCTAGCTCTCTGCCCTCGGTTTTTCTTCTCATAGTGAGTGAAACCACACCCTTGCTAGACCTTTGCACTCACAGAGTATATGCTCCGTGATTTCGTCTTCTTCCTGGCAGAACCTGCATATGCTGTCATCTGCTAGGCCAATTGTATGTATATGTTTCCTCAGCCTACAATGTGCGGTCATCATTTCCACCATCATCCTCGTCGTTTCCCGACTTTGACATAGTAGGTCGTGTAACATTTTGGCCGAAGGGCTTTCAAGGAATAGTTCAGCGTGCCTTTTTTTTGGGGTTTCATACCACCAGCGCCACGCCTGGTTGTTTATCCATTTGTGGATGCTCTCTTCACATAGGCATTTGGCAATTCCAGAGAAAGGCTCTGGCTCTATAATGACCTCCGTTGCTCCCTGCTTGGCTAATCAATCGGCCTTTTCATTGCCTTTAATTCCTTGGTGACCTGGTACCCAGGCTATGGCCACAGGATAGGTAGTAATACAAAAAAATCTGTGGAAATTGTTGATAGGAAGAATAAACAAATTGAATACAATTACTGTGATACACTACCATGAATAATCTAAGGAAAATTGGAAATGAGTGTTCAAATTGGTCTACATTGATCTTTAGACAGCTGACAAAATTATGTCTTGCTGAATATTTCCATTAATCCTTGCTTTGCTGCATTTTCGCTCTATTCTGCTTACCGTAGGTTGTTAAATAGGTTCATGAGCTTGGTGCATATCATAGAATAATCTGCATACCTTTTGTTGAGTCCGCATCTTATCGCCAACATCAATGATTATTAATATGTAAATCTTACCACTTTCGATTGGAGGCATTTCGTTGCAAATGATAAATTGCTTGGATATTTTCCACTTAAGCGCACCTTCTTTAAACCGTTTACAATAATACAGAATTGTACTTCAATGTTTCTGACAGTTTTTATCGTCAAATGAAAAAATTGTAAAAAATATTACCAAACGATAAGATATTTTCATAGTTCATTGGCTTATGGATCACTGATAAAGCTGTTGAAAATAATGCTGGGTGCTGTAACTTTTTATTAAAGTAGTTGTATAACAATACACAATTTCATTTGATGTGTTCATTACGTTTATTTTTTATTTTGTAAGCAACGTCTTATGCATTTTTAAAATCAGCTCAGCAAGGCCATTCTGGAAATTAGAACAAAGGGGGGTTACATTTAAAAAAAATGATAAGGACGTCATCACGAGAAGGTGGTTCACCCTATATATAAGATAATTAATAAAAAAAATAGTAAATGAAAATGTAGAACGTGTCGCGGGACACAGGGTAGGAACTTTAGTTCCTTTTAAGCAAAAATTATGTAATACATCTGACGTTATAGATAAACGATTTGCATATTCTTTGGTGGTCGAGTAGTAAGCATACCAGACTCTCGCGCAGTAGACCCGGGTTCGATTCCCCGTAAGGAAGTATTTTTTATTGTTAATTTTATTTTTGAATAATTATTCTGCTTGTTATTGATAACGACAACAGGTAGACGTTTGAAATATTTATCAGAAAATTCATTATAATAGATAATGGTACGGTACCTACCGTTCATGAGGGTGTCCGACTGGCAACATCTACCTATAACAGCATCGTATATTTTAAAAAGGAAACCGTAGCATTATACAAACTGGACATTCAAGAACTGTACGCTAACCACAAAATTAGTGGAAACATAAAATTGAATTCTTTTTTCTTATTCTTTTGGGAATCAAACCACAATAGTAGTAGATCACCAGCACTGCGAATACCAGCTTTGCATAGAATTTTAATATAGCATCGGTGGTTCAGTGGTAGAATGCTCGCATTCCACGCGGGCGAATCCCGGCCGGAGCATATGAATCGCTGCCTCGTAAACGAGAGAGAGACTAAGGAGAGAGCACAAGCACGCAAGCAAGGCACATAACGAAGCAACGTAACATAACGTAGCGTAACGTAACGCGTAATGGTCAGATCTTTTGCGTCGCGACCCCTGGTCGCTTATACATAACCTGACGTAGAGAACTGAAGTTCCAAAAATCAAAAATCGACCTGTTTCGGGAATTTCCAATATCATTGCTTATTTAGCTAATTATGAATTTTTGTGTTACTGTATGGACGCACTGTATACGAGAGCTTATTTACCCTACCCTTCACCAACGTTGTCAAATTTAGTAGTAGCATAACAATATTGAAGTAAATATGTAAATATCAGAAAATAAGAAATAGAAAACTAAAAAAAAACAAGAAAACACAGGCCCAAACCCGGTTGATCAAAGTGTAAATATGTATAGAAATATCAGAAAATAAGAAATAAAAAACTAAAAAAAAAACAAAAAAACCCGGATCCAAACCGGGTTTCGAGCCTAAAACCTCTGGTTTGTAAACTCAGTATCCCACCAAATGGGCTAATCTGCTCACAGTGAGTCACATCGAATAGAAGGTCAAAGGCTGCTTGGACGCATGTGCACCTCAACTACTAAATTAGACGTGGTGGGGAGTGTTATGTTACTACTAAATTTGACAACGTTGGTGAAGGGTCGGGTAAATAAGCTCTCGTGCACTGTACATGATGAGTCGGGTTAGGGTCGATAGGCGTGTAGGGGCTGGTACGTCATACTGCATTACACCAAATAGAGAAGCCTTTATAAATGGCGCGTAAAATTCTATGTTTGAGATAAATATTTAATTCAATACATCATTCATACTATAAAACAAATAATAATATTATAAATACAACACATGGTCTTTGGGGATGATCATGCTGTATCTTAAAATTAGTCCATTCAGACAGAAAAATAGTGATCGAATAACAAAAGTTGCGACAGTCCTGAATTTTGGAAGGGACCTTGGGTAATGAAGCATTAAAAGTCCCTATCGATCCCGAGTGTGCTGAAAAAGTGGTTCAAAGTTAAAAATTCTCAGTTTTTTGGTTTTTTTCATGAGCAGGCCTGTCGCCACCCTTACTAAATCACCCTTCACACTAACCAAAATGATGAATTAATTCCATCTGGCTTTTCCACACTGTACGAAATTTGTATTAATTTCATACAGTCTACTAATTTCAGTAGATTAGTTCGCTTTCAGACGATAAAAGGATTAAGCCACCTCTTTTCCTTGTATAGCCTTCGCAACCTCCACTTTCCCACCTAAATAGAAACCCTCCTGTGCACATTAGTTAAACCCACGAATACATTAAAAGGATTTTCTGTATCCCTTCGATTTATAGTCACTTAAAAATTCACATTCAACTTTTTCTCCTTCAATTATATATATTTTTTTTGGTTTCAGTCAGCAGCTCACAAAGTCAGAAATTGGCATGTGGTATTCAAAACACCTCTGGCAGCATCTTTCAGAGCTATGTCGTCGACTATTTGGACAACGCAGTCGATACATGAAGTCCTTTTCGATGGATATGAAGATCCTTTGTTAACGTTAGCGGAAAAAATGAATTTTTTTCCGAAAGATCTCAACATGGACAAATTCGGGTGGTTTTACGGTGTAAGTAGAACTGATTTAACCCTCTACTGCATGATTTATTTTATAGTCTGAAAAAAAATATCTAAATAGGTGGAAACGTCTTTATTACCTCTAGTTTAGGGTATAATGTAAAAAAAAACATATTTTTTGTTAATATTAGAAAAAAAAATTCTAAAGCCATATATGGCTCCGTATGCATAAAAGCAATAGATGACGTTTTAAGCTTCAGCCATATATGGCTTTTCATACAATAACACACTCGATAACACAGCCACAGTCATACCAATGAACTGTTCCAATTCTTGTTTAGTTATGTTGGCAGGCTTGTTTACATTGTCTTGCACAGACTTTAGATTTGATTCCTGAACTATCATATCAAGTAGGCACTTGTGAAATAAAAACGAAAAAAAGTCTGCAGGAGTTTCCAGTGTATCAAAACATTCTGGCAACTTAGTATCACCAAGAAATGGATACTGTTCTTCATTATACTCTTTCAGCTTTTTTTCTGTCCAAATCGTTGTAGGTGTCCAAATCGTTGTAGGTCTCTTAGGTTTTATAGTTCTTTTAGGAATAGGTTGTTTTGATGGACGGTTTCCTTTCAAATATGTTTTCTTTACTGGTTTGGGTTTATTGTTTTCTTTGTGTGATGATGTTGAGGTGAATTCGTCATCTGTTTCAGATTCAGTTTCCTCAAAATTTCTATTATTTGAAATATGTTCAGGCGGTAAATATTCACTGTCAGAGTCTGACATTATGTCATTTTCACTGGAGCCCCCATCTCCTGGGATGTTATTGACAAATCGAGAACTATTGTAAAATTGTTTCGACATACCTGTAAAAAAATATGTATATATGAAATATACCCGTATTGCATAGGAATCCAAATATGGCTAATCAAATAAATGGTATTATTTCCCAAAGTGCATATAAGGCCGTATATGGCTTCTACACAAAAGTCTTATTTTTACCAAAAAACACAGAAATAATTATAAAATCTCGTAGCCAATACAGAGTACAGGTATTAATTATGCCAAAAAAAAATATTTTTACATTTACTTACTTATATTCTTCAAGATGTTTGCAGATTAACTATTGCATAAATTAGTGGCACTCACTTTCCATGCACGTGACAAAACCCTTTTGGTTATTTGCCAAAATACAACGGTTATAGAGCTGGTAAAATTCTAGATAGCGTTACGAGTACTGAACTTTGATGTTTACATACAACTACTGACTTATTAAATGCAGGACCGGCATAAAAAAATATTAGACTCACAGAGCCATATATGGCTCCGTATGCGATAGAGGGTTAATTGATAAAGTTATTTCAGAATTAGTAAAAATTGGATATCTCGAGTTGAAGCTCTGTGGATAGAAATTTAATCATTTTAATGATTAGCAGAACTGGCTAATGATACATTAATAGTAGTTGTACAACTAGTGCGCAAGTGCGCAGAAGTCCCACTTGCAAATCTAGCGAGTGGGAAAATTTATTTGCGTACAAGCTGTACACAATATTTTCTCTACAACCACATTCAATAATGAAAGAAATACAGTTATTTATGTAGTTATTTTATTTAAACTTTGAGAAAAAAGAACTTACGATATGAAAATAAATAGAAAAATCAGTTAAATGCATTAATTGTAAAATTTGAACAACTTTGTATTGGAACCTCAGGTAAAAATTTTCGGTTGCAGTTCGAGCCTTTTCGATCATATTGGAGAAGTATTTTCAATGTCCGAATTGGACAACTCAAATTATTTTGATCTTGGTTCATAATTCCTGAAATAATGCTTAATAGGTATGCTTTGCGTATAAAAATTTGTGTAGAAAAGCGTGTTTTGCATAGTGGTTGTAGGAAAAAGTGTATTTTGAATTCCTCACAGAAGAATGTTTGGTAATTTGGCTAAACGCTTGAAATAAACAAACCTAAAAGAAATTATTATACACGGCAAAGAAATATTTCTTCCAGCAAATTGTTGATAACTTATTGCCAAATTGTTTGAGGACACATCAATTTCAGCTATCTCCATCCTAATAATTTTGGAGGATCTTTCTGTTATATCACTTTCGGCCTTTTCTAAAGTTGTGCCGGTACCTGAGAGATACTTCAGGTATGATTGTTGTTAATGAAATTTCAGGTAAACTTGTTCAATACTTTTGTATTTTGGCTCTTTATATCCATGTAAACATTTTCTAATAGCTGTGTCAATATTTTCAAAATTCCGTTTAAATGCACTGTATAAATTGAAAATTTCCATTATACCTTCACCGGTTTGATAAAGCTACTGTCATAGCGAAGCACGTCACAAGTTAAAATGGTTCAAATAAAATGAAGTTTTAAACAAATAAAATTTTTTCACTCCGTCTTTCACTACGGATCCTTAGTTCGGGGAAGGGATATACAATGGAAGAGATTTCCACCAGATATTTCACTTTTTTGAACGAAAGAATATGTAGTATAGACTACGTTCCTAGATTTGTGAGATTTGGCTCGAGCTTACGATGCAGCTTGCAAGCACGTGAAATGCAACAGATTTTCGTCCATAACTTTTTTAGATTTGATTGTACAAAAAATTGCGGGCTTCAAATGTAGGTAGGTAATTTTATACTCTATGAGATGACGTAATGCAATATTGAAAAAAAAAATTTTCAGCCCTTAAATTTCGAAAAACTGGAATAATTTTTACAAAATGTTTTTATCAGATAACATATTAATTAGAATAACAATAACGACTTTGTAATACATGAAAATATAGTAGTTTGGCACCTGAAAACGTTGGTGTTTTCAGATTTTGAAAATTCAAAATGTCGGTGCTACAAAATTTCAATATATACTTTTTTTCCAATTTTGTCTGAACATTTCATGAACATCAACGCCATCGATACTCGGCTTACTACAATCGATAGATAATAAGTGGTAGTTTCATGAACATTAGCTAGAAAATAAAAAAAAAATTAATATTATTTGCCACTAGTTCATCTAGGAACAAGAATTTTTTTAAAATATTGCGTTGCGGAGTATAAGATTACCTACAATTTTGAAACCCCCCATTTCTTTGTACGATCAATTCTAAAAAAGTTATGGATGAAAAACTGTCGCATTTCACGTGCTCCAAGCTATGCTTGCAAGCTGCATCGCAAGTTCGAGCGGAATCTTCTCATAAATTTAGGAAAGTAGTCTATACAATATATACTTCCGTTTAAAAAAGGGAAATCTCATCCTCATCCATTCAATTTTTATTAGATTTTGCTTTAGCAGTACGGCAAAATATTTGGATACAACAAGATGGCTGCCCAGCTCGCTCTAAGACAAAAGGAATATAGGTGGATAGGAAGAGGTAGCACATTTCAGTGGCCCCCAAAATCTCTTCACCCTACTGTATTGGATTTTTATCCATGGGGTCGAATTTAAGATTCAGTTTCCCAATATTTTTGGGAGTCTTCAAATACTAGGAAAAATAGGCATAAGTACAAGTAGATCGAGTTTTATAATTAAATGACTTGAAAATTTTACATAATGTAGTAGGCTTCCAAATGTCATAAATTGTTAACAACACTATGATACCGA
The DNA here is from genome assembly GCA_910591675.1 of Galerucella calmariensis. NCBI lineage: Eukaryota > Metazoa > Arthropoda > Insecta > Coleoptera > Chrysomelidae > Galerucella > Galerucella calmariensis. The sequence continues at coordinate 67,103 of CAJUYG010001270.1, forward strand.
GTTTGTCAAAATCCTATTTTCATATACTTGTATTCATGTACTATAATTAGCTTCGGGCTACCTCTTAGTCAGACACCTGGTACATATGATAGAAAAATATTTATTCAATGCCACTTTTTTTTCAAGTATAAAGGTGAATATTCATGAATAGAATAATTTCTAGGCGTTAAAATAAATATTTACAGTCGTGATAACAATGATTATGATAATAATAATGATGAATAATTATAGAGGACACTTCATTGGAAACGGGCAACATTTAAACAGCGAATAAGTAACCTCATTTATTGATATATAGGGTTTTTTTGTAGATTTTATTAATATTGTTGTGATAGGTGAAAAATAAACCCACTACTATCGCTAATTGCTATTGATTTATTTACAAAAACACATTGTATTGAACTGAATTGAATTTATATACACACTTTACTTAATGTTTGTTTATTCATTTGCACTCAGTGTGATAGTTCTAATTAATTTCTACTTCAATATTATACGATTCATCTTAAATAATCCACTAATTCATTCACTCTGCGATTACCAAAAACTTTCTGTGTATTAACTTTTTGAACCGGCCTCGAACTAACTCACAGTTTATATATCTCACACCTCCCAGAAACTTTGCCAGCTCGAATTAATTGGGGCCGGTTCCCAAAAACAAAACAAAACGACATTTTAGAAGCTTCTAGAATCTGCAATCGCCAAAATTTATGATTTAGTGCTAGGACCGGACTGTGTAGGACCTATAATCAACTGTCTAACTACATCTTTTATCAATTCTACAACAGAATCATTCCGCCATTTTCTGAGAACGATAAGTTTTTGTATTATATCCTTCACTGTGGATAAAGGCTTCTTTGTCAGATCAGACGTCTTAGCTAGAGATCTGCTTGAATTAAGATTTGTTGGATAAAAGCAAAACTGAAAGGCGACCATGACTAAAAGATGGTAATTTCAAGGTCTGAGTGATTGGGGATTTGTGCAGGAAGCAGCCAAAGGTATATTTTGAACATGACTCTGCACACGTTTATCAAGCGCAATCCGATTGAACAGCTCACTAATATCATTGAAATTCAGACACCCCTTGGTTTATGAAAATACCAACCAGTAATACTTACTTTGAAACACTACCCAAATACTCCAGTAGTTCTAGTTTGATGAATACCCACTTTTTGGAAATAATTAACTTTCACATGACCATACAAAGCTTCCAAAACTTCAACAGGTGTAGGAGCAGCAGTTGTCCACAACTACGTAAAGCACAGACTACGTAAAGCACAGACTACGTCTACCAGAAACCTGCTGTTCGTTCGCAGGAGAAAGTCCACTAGACACAAAATTTCTTTGAATGTTGACGAGGATACTAAAAACCCTTTTATAAATTCGCTGTACTATTGATAAACGTAAGTTCAAGCCAAGACCATGAACACTAGAAGAAAAACAAAACTAAAAAGTGTCCTGGAGGATAGAATTTATGCCCCTGTCAAATAATAGCAGATAAATATGACTACCTTCCTTACCTCACAATAGATCTGACCAAGTGGCTTAGAATTGGACATACCTATTCAACTTAATGTATGAATGGAGTTCTTAACAATAAAGAGATAGAGATAGATCTGACTGTCTAATCAAATAAATCTGCAATTTTCAATAAAGGGGGTATTTTTCAGGCCTCTATTCAGCGTCTAAGCATTTACCCTCCCTTAATGAAACACCTTGTATATAAACAAAAATATAATGTGATGAAAAAATTGGTATACGCCACCACATCAATAACCAATTCAAGCTCGGGAAAAATTATTTTTGCAGTGGTAATAAACGTCTCAAGATCTAGTAGAGCTGAGACAATCAAAGCTACCACCAAGTGAAATCAAAAGGATGCATAAGTTAGACCGTAATAAGAGTTTTGACAGGGGCTTCGGTAGAACACTGCCACCTTTATGGACACCTCAAAAAGCATGAAGTGGTCGAGCAAAAAAATGCAGATTCTGTAGAATTGAAGGAAGAACACTCCATTAACATACTTTTAAATAAATGTTGAAATAAAACAATTTAATTTGTTAAAATCTACATTATATTTAAACCTATGTTCAACTTAAAGTTGTGACTCGTTTCGCTAACACAAACGAATGGAGGTATGATGGTTAATTTTTAATTTATACAGTGCTTTAATACTGAATTTTACGGATCTGTATCTATCTGTAAGAATTTGAAGGGTGGGTGACCCCCACAGCACTTAGGCCACAATTGGCCCATTGTGCATCCTTCCGAATTTCAGACTTCCTTCTGGCTCGTCATCCAGCCTACTTGTTTGAAGTAGGCGATAACGTCGCCGTAAGTAAGCTCCCTCATGCTGGCTTGTGTTAGCCTGTACCCGCCGAATACAGAAAACCTAAATTGAGAGAGTGTCGGATATTCAAAAAGAATGTGTTCGACAGTCTCATCTTCCTTTTCACATCCCCTACAGAGTGGAGTGTCAGACAGACCCAGTCTGTAGAGGTGTTTTCGTAGGTGGCAGTGACCGGTCAGAATACCCGTGGCTGTTCGAAGGTTCTGTCTGTTCATGGTCACGTATTTTTTGGCCACTTTTTTGTCCGGATACTGCAGCAGTTCCTTGGAAAGCCTGAAACCTTCTGCATCGTCCCATCTACCCTTAAACTTATCAAGGGAATGTTCCTTTATTAGTTCAATCATAGCCGACGCCGACAGTCCAATGAAAGTGCCAGGTCCCAAGAGTTTTTGGGAGGCTGCTTTCCTGGCTAGTGAGTCGGCAATGTGGTTACCTTTCGATTTACTGTGCCCCTTGATCCAGCCTAGAGTGACTTCGATGTTGCTATAGGCTTCGATCAGGGACAGGTGACACTCCAGTACTAGGCCTGATGTGATACGTGGTCTGTTCAGGGCTAGTAGTGCTTGTCTGCTATCCGCAAGGATATGAATTTTATTACCTGTGGAGTTTCTTTTGGTAATCTCTTTTGCGGCGATGTAGATAGCAGTGAGCTCTGTTTGAGCAACGCTGACATTACAGCCGATCGCCCATTTGATGTTTAGATTCAGAGATCTGGAGTAAATTCCACATCCTGAGCCCATATTGGTTTTAGAGCCATCCGTGAAGATGAGGATTTCGCCTTTTTCTGATGTGTCTTGTATGTTATATTTAATGATTACCTTGTAGGGCCTGTGAAAGGCATATTGTGGTGAGATTGCGTCCTTATTTGCATGCAGCAGTGGGACCTCATTAAGTGCCTCACGCTATAGATTACGTCTCAATCTACCAGATCCTACGCCAGGTTGTATACCAGTAGAGCGTAAGCGTGTCATGGTCATCAAAATAACCTCCTTGATGTTTATTTCAAGGGGAGTGAGACCAAGGATCACCTCCATCGCTCTGGTTGGTGTGGTTCTCATGCCTCCTGTTGTATTGAGGCCTGCTGTTCTCTGAATTTGATCCAGTTTATGGACGACTGTCAGCTGGTTTGCTTTAACTTCCCAGGCCGTACGTTATCATAGGTCTGATGATGGCAGTGTAGATCCAGGCAGTACCCTTGGGTGACATTCCCCAGGTACGGCCGATGGTTCTGCGACACTGTTTTTAAGGAATGTATGCTTTTTTCACTCCGTTTTCTAGATGAGAGTTCCATATCGCGTTACTGTCAAATGTGACACCTAGATATTTCACCTCTGATGAGAACTTAAGTTCGGTATTTAGGAGCTTTGACATGTTTTGCAAGCTTCCTTTTTTTCGTGAAAAGTACCATTTCTGTCTTCTTTTGGATTTATTGACAGTGAATGGTCTTTGCACCATTGTTCTATGATGTTGAGTGCCTCTTGCCTTACGGATATTGACAATAGTATTACAATTATTTCACATGGAAATAAAAAGCAAAAAGTGTCTGAATATGGGATTAACTGAACTATATAACAAGTTTATCTGGAAATTTATTCATAACAATCTTACCGGAACCTTTCTAGGTGAAAAAGGTTTAATGAGGGAGAGTTGTTGAAATCTATTTTTCGTTGAGAAGATTTTATCTGAATATTTGCTCTTATGTATCTCGAGAGCTTCTAGAAGATTTAATTTCAGGGATTTAGGTTCTATATGCAAAATTTGAATCGAAAGTGTGTTGGTTTGCTAATAAATGATTTGTGTAGCTGGAATCTGATTTTTAGTTGTCATAGCTACGTTTATGTTTTGAAATTCTAGTTTTAAAATTTCTAAAAGTTCTACCTATATAAATTTTATCATATTTGTTATTACCACATTTTAATTTATAAACTCCTGATTTGTTTAATTTTGAAGATTTAAATTTTTTGTTTCTAATGAATTTGGATAAATTGTAATCGGTCTACTTCTGAATCCATGACATTACAGAGTTCCAGTGCTCATCATCTGGTAAACTACTGGCTAGGAAAGAAAGACCTCACTTATTCTAGTAATAGTATTTTTTAAGAAAGTAGTGAATTGAAGAACATAATAAATCTTCTAGGACGCAATAACAGCTCAACTTCAATTTAATTGAAAGCTTGTATAAAAAAAACTAAACTTCAATTTAATCTTTGTTTGTCCTAGAGAAACGAGTCGACCGACTTCGAAGGAGTCTTCAATGCCGACACAGGCGTTACAGGAAATGTAGGAGAATTGAAATCTTACAGATATTCAACCCATACCGGATATTACCCCGACCATTGTGGAGAGTTCCAGCAATCTTCGGCTGGGGATTTTTTTCCGAAATCTCTTACAAAACAATCGGTTATAAAGATGTTCAACTCGGATCTTTGTAGATACATGGAACTAGAATACGAAAAAGAAGTTGTTATACATGGAATCGTAGGATATAAATATTCTGCTGGGGACAGGTTTTTGGATAATGGTATGTTCTTTATACATATTTATAATGAGTGTTTTGATTTTTATTCAATTAATAGCAACTCACTTAACTTGAAATATCTATAGCTGGTAATTTCATCTGGAACAACAAGAGGCGGCTCTTTGTGAGCAATTTCTAAAGCATCAAAAATCACTTATTATTCTCGTTTCACTTTCGAATACTGAAAACACCACAACGGAGAATCGAACCGCGATACTTCTCGTTTAAGTTTCAAATTTCCGTTTTTTTACCAGTCTGGCTATCTCCTACGCGGTTGAAAGTATTCGAAAGTGGTATGAGAATGGAGCTCGACTTTTTTAAACATAACTATCCATTTTATTTAACCAGAGCGAATTCAAGAAAATTAAAAGTGCATTTGAACTTATTTTTCAACGACCTTTCCAAATCTGTTATTATTTTTCATACACGCTATTTGGTGGAAAAGTTAACTCGCGTTTGACAGTTTTGTACAGGAATCCCTATGTCGCATTTTATATAATGTATAAATAACACACTGTATACAATAGGTATACCTTATGTGTACTTTTTTCAGGGACCAAAATACCAGAAAATAAATGCTTTTGTGATGGAGACTGCATGCCGTCTGGAGCTTTGAATGTTTCGAATTGTAGACTGGGATCTCCAGCTTTCGTCTCACTACCTCATTTTTACAAGGCTGATCCTTATTATATTAATTCCGTTGAAGGACTGAGTCCTGATGAGAACACTTCAAATTTTTTCATGGTTTTTGAACCAGTAAGTATATAGTTTTATCATTGATAATTAATAGTTTGTACATGCTGATGAGGAAAATGTTACTTTTATGATCACTGACAATGTTTCAATTCATTTTCTATTAAATATTCAATCATTTTACATTCACACTTGGTGAATGTCACGTTATCTTCTCAATTAAGAAACGAGAAGTTACTGTGGTATTGTAAAGATTGACGACTACCCGCTGTAGGATTTGGTCTTGAATCACCAACTCGAAAAAAAACTGTCTAGAATTGGACTATATGTACATGTATATGTGCATGATTGAACTTGATACTTTATCGGTCTTGAAATGGTGTAATAGAGAAGAAGGTGTGCTCCCACGGAAGACGAATTTTCGTCATGTTCGCGCACCTTTTAAATCGCCGCCATATTGCCAATCATATGTTCAATGTTTTGAGTGACTGTCATAACTATAACCTACACAACCAAATTTCACTTGTTGTAATCGTTCATTTTTGTAATAAATTGTGAACACTGAACATTGGAAGATTAAGCGAGTGTCTTTATTGTTAAATAAAGATTTTGGCTCTTGTTTTCGTTTCAAATTCAGTTATTTGTCAAGCGTTTGATTTCGCGCGGTAGTTTCTGATTGGCTGATTTTCCAATATGGCGGCGTTTTGGAATTTTTTTTTGATTGATCGTGCGTGGTAACACACTTTGTTGTCTATTACACCATGGGTCTTGCTTTGTTTAAAATGTGACTGTTGAGTGAAGTTATGAAATATATCAATATCAAGATAATAGTAACATACTATACAAGTGATATTGTTACTTCTAAATACAAACCCTACTATTTGTGAAGTGATCATGAAAATTGTGAGGCGTTATAATGGTTTGATATTATCATCATATCTATTGATAACATGCTTTACTTAAATATGACAATTGTTACAGGAGTTTTTAGCAAATATCTGTACTGTGTACTTCGTATTACTACTTTATATTACTAGATAATATTGTATTTTCCACTTTACAGAAAACGGGCACCCCCCTACATGTGTCAGCAAGACTGCAACTAAACTTACGATTAGAAGAAATACCAGGGATTGGGTAAGTCAACAACAAATAACCTAAAAATGTGTATAGAAATGTTGCTGATCCCGAAAAAGAGTTGATGTATCACCAAAACTAATGTCAAGAATAGTTTCAACTTTCTTCACATTGGAACTTGGGAAAATGTTAGGATAGGTTTGAGGTGTGTTGGTCTATTAGGACCTCCAATCGCAAGAGCCAGCAGAGCCTGAGCCATCTGTATACCAACAGTGATCTGCTCCTAAGTTCCTAAGTTCTTCCTTACGGAGAACCCAGAAATAGGATAGTAAGAGACTAAGTAGCTATTCTTGACATCCTTCGCAATTGTACGATTGCGCAAGGTGACAATTGGTCAATTTTCGTACACTTTCTAGAAGTGATATTCCTGAACTCTCTTCATATATGTGTGAACATTTAAAAGATCTGAAAGGTCAAGAATAGCGCTCAAAAAGTCATTCGTGGAATTCTGTGGCAAGCTTGTCATTTGTTTTAACAGTGAAGTAATATGTTTTTCTTAGAACCATAAAACTGAACTCACATTTTGTTTGGACTAAAAATGGTAATAGGAATCATTTTATCATGAGTTCGCCATGGAAATTGAAATTCCGTGCCTATGTATTTGAATGATGAACAAAGTTTCAGTGCTATTTATGAAATGGAGGTGGAAACGCTTTTGTATATAGTGAAATATTAGAAACGTTTCTATGCAATATACTGGGTATCCTGATAGTTTGTACCAACGACTCAGGAGATGATAGAAAGGCTAAACATGAAGGTAGTAGGTACTCCACATGAAATATGCTCCTCACTTTTTCTGTTAGCGAACTATAGGCATCCAACGTTTAAAATTCTTTTTTATTTATAAGGAATAAATGGCTTGAAAATTAATCAATATTAAACAGTTCGTGAACACTGATTGGTGTTATGAACATTGTGAGCTCTGGTACGAACTAAGTTTAATAGTGGATGATGCAAATGTTTTTCATAGTTGGTATTCTTCACTTTTACATGCCATAACTGAATTTGTCGAACATTTGAAACAAAAAAGCGTTTTTTCACATTGAACCACAAATTACATAATGAAGTACTTAATATTTTTATTATTTACCCCTCTACCATGCTTCATGTTAAAGGTACGAACTTTCTGGGACACATTGTATTATTTAATAAATTAATTGTTGCAGGATATTCGAAAACGTTCCAACAGTTTTTTTCCCAGTACTATACTTTGAACAAGAAGTTATTCTACCGGCGAACATGGCGTTTTTAATCAAAATGGTGATAAACATACAAACAATTTGTCTAGCGATTGGTATTATTTGTATAAGTCTGTCGATCTTCGTCTTCATCTGCGTTTTCTACCAGCGGAATAAACAGATATTTGCTAGGGAGAAAAAGATCAACTATATACATAAAGAAGAAACTCCTCTTAATCAATAATTGGGAAGAATCATTTGCGCAACTATGATGTGTTCTTTAAGATGTGTTCGAGATCTTTGAAACTGAAGGAGGTGTTTATTTGCATGCACTAAGTTTTTGGAGCGAATTGCATGTGGAAACCCGTAGAGATTTGATAGCTCAGGACAAAAAACCGTAGTTGTAGTGCTGGCACCAATTTTTCGGTAGGTATTTGTCCTATACCTTTGAAATTTCACCCTAACAAATTGCAGATCTGGCTGGTGAGTACCGAGGCTAAATTAACCTGTACATTTTTAAAAATATCAATTTCTTCTCCCAAAAATACTTTTAAGACTACTTTAAATTTTAATGGGGTATTATTTATAATTAGAAAATAAGATTATAAAATAAAAGAGACAAATCATTTTGTTGGGACTTTCTGTCGACCAAGTGATCTAAAAAAATTGAGTGTGAGTGCTAGTGAGTGGTAGTATTGGCAAGCTGTAGTGTGGGAGACCGATTATTGGCAGGTGAAGATGAAGATTTTTGTACTCATAATAATTTTTCAATAAAATAATTTATTCTATCTGATTTTGTAACTTCATATTTTTGTAATCATTCATTTCTTTGATACGTGAAACTAGTGATTTTAACATAAAAAAATATATCTACAATTTATAGAAAACATTTTTAGTTGAGATGCTGTCACAAAAAAGCAATTTTTAAAATTCCATTTGAAGCGCATGGCTTTAATAAATCACGGCAGCAACTGCACAGACATTCTCATACTTCAGTCTATAGCGCTCTACATAATTTTTCAGATCACCTGGCAGTCATGCAAGAAGTTCCAGCAAAATGATATGTATCTTATATATTTCAATTTTTCAATTACATAATATCCTATTGAAATGTCAAGTTGTCGCTAATACATTTCTCATAGTTTTTCGCAAATTATTTTTAAAAGCCATAAAAACCTGACTAAATCACCTGGCTTATTTTTTCCTAAGCTCTTTGAACATTAAACTATAACATGTCGAATAGTTAAGAGTTGATTCAGTACCGCCACTCACCACCCAGGTCTGCAATTCCGTGTTTTGGAGTATAATAGGGAAGGTATTTGACAAATTTCCAGCTTGTCTAAAATACCTATCCAAATATTGGTGCCAGCTCTTGGACTAATAGATCTTAAACAATTCACAGCTACTACTTTTTTTTATATAAGTATAACAGTCCATGTAAAACAATTGTTTTGAGGCTGTGCCATGATATTTACCTACAGGGTATTCCAGAATTTTTCGGACAAACTAGTTTTTATGTTACAGTAGTAAACTTTGTGCCAAAGATTTTTGTTATTTATAAGTATCGCTAATCTAAACTTTGGCTCTTCAAGCCAAATAATTGGATCCAAATATAGATATTTGTAAAGATCTTATCTGATTGGCTCATCCATTCATTCATTCGATTGAGTTGTGCACAACAGCCCAGGCACTCAAATTGTAACTTTAACTATATTATAAGCCACTAATTATACTGGAAGGAGTTACAGTACTTGTAATGGCTCTATTATTTCCTCTCCAAAGTGTTTCCGTTTGAGTCCTTCTAAGCTCTCGTAGAAGAAGAGTATGTGAGCAGTTGTTTCATCATAAAGTTCACATTTCCTGCACATAAGTTCATTAACTTTGCCCATTTTGTGCAGATATTTCCTCGGGGTGCACTGTACAGTCACCAGGTCGGTAACCTGTCTTCAAATGTCTGCTCTAACTTAATTCCAATACCCTGGTTCAGACTCCATTGTCTACCTTGTCCAGTAGATTCTTAGTATGGAGATGTCCTTGTTTCGACCTTCATTTGAGCTGGTGCTTTCCATCTAGTCAGTTCCTGGTTTCCCCTCTTATACAATCTTCTGTGATTCCTCAAAACGGTTCACCTGCCTTTGATGTCTGTCTAATTGGCGGAAACTATAGGCTTGTTCCAACAACCACCTTCTGATCAGTACGTGAACGTTCGTGAACTTATTTAAGTACGAATCAAACGTTCGAGAACCTGTACGTGAATTAATCCATGAACATCGTACTCTATGCATTGTTGGAACGATTCTACGACTCATTTTCAAGCTGTTACCACTTTCAGGAACTTTATCACAACCCTATAAGCTCACGTTTTATTTATGTATGATTTATGTTTATTTACCATTACCTAACCTTGAAACATCAACTGACAGTTTGGACGAACGGCTCTACATTCAAATCTCTGATGAAAATGATCGTTCGCCGACACGTTCATGAACGTGTCCAGTTTTTGTTGGAACGCATTTTTATCAGTCCGTGGAATAGTCGGAACTCGTGGGAACATATATTTTGTTATGCGCATGATCGTGACGTTCATGTACGCATCATTTCGCTTAGTTGGAACAAACCTTATATTAGAGATATGGCACAATTGACATTATTGACATAAACAACACAAATTTCAGCCAATCCGACATGATATTTATAAATATCGATATTTGGATTCACGTAGCTAGCCAGTAGTGAAAAAGTAAAAATCTTTGGGTTTGCTACTTGTACTCATTCCTTCTCCTATAGTTTATCCGATGAATGTCTCTAAAAAAAGCCCTGTAGAAATAATGTGATATTTGAATTGCTAATATATTTAACTATTTTTAATTCGTATCCTTTGTATATTTATAAATAATGTCCAGAAATTTGATTGAATTTTAGTGTGAGTAGAAAAGATATAAAATATGGAAATAAAATTTCCATAAAAAAAGCTGCCTATGTCGAAAAGTGTAGAATACAATTTTCAAATTTATAATGAGCAAACGCCCAAAAGTTGGATATATTGCAAATTCAAACTATGATAACTATCTTGATGCGGTTGATAGCGCCGAAAAAAGCATTCTGAATACACTCGTTGAGTTTTTTCATTTGCATCCCTTACAGAGTGATTGAAAAAAATTGTCTGGATTTGAAAAGAATGCAGCAACGTGGAGGATTGTTATATTGTTGCCAGTGGACACTGTCTACCAAATTTACCATCAAGACAATTATATGAAATAACAAACAAATTATTCAATAATAAACATTTGATTGAATTTTATAAAAAAAAACGGTCTATTTCGGCATACTACGCTCTGATATCTATTTATAAAAGGTATCATCAACTTTGTTAACAAATATTTTCAAATTCAAAGTCCAAATTATCCAAAACAAATGAAGAAATGTTTGCAAGCGCTGCAGACAAACCCTAAAGTCTCAACGACATAGTATCCTGATGGGTCCATTTCTGACTCTTGTTGAAAATGATTCCCGCTTCCCGTGAATCTCCACACTTTCCGTTCTCTTCCAACAGGAACTTGCTATGTCTCTTCTTGAAATTTTGGTAAACAATCACAATCTATTCCCGATTCTTCCAAAAGTTGATAGTTTTAAAAACTATTGGCAAAAGTATGGGCTTAGATTGCTGAGGTGAACTGAATAACCTTACAACAATGTCATGGGAACAAATGTAGCATCAAACAAATCGGTATACCAAGAAATATATACACGTACCGATAAGTCAATACTTGATCGACTGATTGATTAGCTCGACATGACCAGTCAGAAGCTTCGAGTCCTACATATGCTTTTTGTGCTCCTGGCTGTATCCTTTTCGGGCATATTAGTCCTAGGAGTCTTTATCTCCAATGAGAGAATGCGTCATATTTGAAGATTATCCGAGGTCATTCCTTCACGTTAAAACACAAGAAAAAAGTTAATTTGCCAAAATGTTCGAGAAAATTCCATACTCGGACAGAACGTAGCCATCATCCAGTTATGACTGAGATATTTAAAATGATAGTCCAGTCCAAGATCATTGGGAAATAAGTGGAGTTACGATGTTTGATCACCTTTTCCCTATTTTAATTCAACTATTTATGTATTTATCCAGCCAATTATTAACATCATTTGATACCTACTTTGTATGTGATCTATCCCTTCTTGTGGTACTAGTTTCCATAGACAGGCTAAGACGTATTGTCATTGAAGGTGGATGAGTATTCTTTACAGAAGAGGTGCGCAATAGGGGCAAGTTTTATCATAAAAAAACATGAAAAAAACAAATCAAGCCTGATACGATTATTTGTTTGTTATAAAAATAGTTACATCTAATAAGATCTAGGTAACTTGTTGATTTATTACCTTTTTAAATCACTCTGTAAAGGATTTTTTGAAAGCTGAACACGTGCATGTGTATTTGACAGATTATCGAATGCTCTTTTTGAGATCGTCAGTTACATCGAAATATTTTGTTTTTTAGTATAGTTCGAATTTGTCAAATATGTCAAATATCTCTAACTTTCGGGACTGTTTATTTCATCTCAATCTAAAGAAGTGTGAATAACAAATTGATGCTGGAAACGCTTTTACACTCAAATTTGGGAAAAATGAAAAAATGGTTATTGGAAACTTCAAAAGAATGTAGCTCAAAAAAAAACGAAACTTTATTCATAAACTACTTCACACAAAATTTTAAGTACGTTCAATCACATCACGTAGGACGCTCATCAAATTTTAACCAATATTTGGTTATAACTACTTAAATTTAGTAAATGAAACGGTTACTACTTTTTTTATCGTATTTTTAGTTGTAGATTTTTGTTATTACTGTTATTTTTTGTACTTTGTTAATTCGTTTAGGTTTTGAAATTTTAAATGGTTTTAATAAATTCAGGATTATAAGAAAAGTCTGGCAACAAGGTACAACTTGGCAAATCTAGATTTCAATTTATCATACTACTCTGTGCAATTTCATTATTTTCATTTTCCCATAGACTCAAGTAACAAACATATTGAAATACCATATACATATTAAATATAAAACTTACAAAACCAATCAGTGACGACACTGAAAAGAACTGAAACTAAATTTATAAAATATATAATGTACTTACAAACTCTAATTACGCCTATTACCAATCCATTCCGTTATAACCGGACAATGCTCTTTCCTAATTGGTTCATATTTGCATCAACATAGTTAGTTTTTGTATCAACAATTCCTCTAATTTTGCTACTGTTGTGGAGTCATGAATCTCTCTTTCGTTCAGCAAACATTTTGTACAGGAACGTAACAGCACCATGTAAGACTGTATGATCTTCCAATGAAGTAAGATTAATAGTCGTTAAAATCTTAAATGAATCCAAAAATGTCTCGATTTGAACCCGAATTTCATTTTAAAATCTGTAAATCACACGACGTCACAGTGTACCTGGAGAGGTGACTGACACAAATATAATGTATACCTTAAAAATCTCAAGATGCTTGTAAACTGAATGATAAAGTGATTAAAACCTTTATCACACTAATAAACGAAGCGTAATTGCCTTTGTGTCATATATTCACACTGAGCCTTTTCGGAGACTCGCTACAGTAAGCTACC
>CAJUYG010001271.1:0-17499 GCA_910591675.1 Galerucella calmariensis
GTTACGATAAGAAGGGTGAAAAATGAATACTTTATAAGCACCTGCTTATTTGTTACTTTGTTACTTTCTTAAGGCGTTAATGTAAATTAATACAATATGTCGTGCGAAATTGTTTGAAATAAAAAGTATATTACCACTAATTAAAAGTTCTAATATCTTTGTATTTATGTATTATTAACCGAGTCGTCCTAGGAATCTCGGAATGAAAGATAGTAAGTTGACAATATTTTGACATGCTGGGTGAAAAGTCTTTAATCCATAAATATGTGACATTCCATTTATAATTAATATTGGGGTCAGGTAATCTGCTCCCCGCTACCTACGTTAATACTATGGTACTCTGGCCCTAAATTACATTCAATTAAATGTTGTTCTTAGAATTGAGGTAAGGCAGGTACTTGATAAAAATAACAACCCCTTAAATTATCAGATTTGTAATCATTTATCGAAGTGAATTTGAGCTGAAAGTGTTGAAAAATAGCATTATGAAAGTAGAAATTATTGAAAGTATTCGTGGCAAAAATTTACTTGTAAGTATAGTTTATATAATAGTATATTACGTAACGTGTGTGGTAAGAAGCATTTTACGCACGAATGGAAAAGTAACGTAATTCCGTAAGTGCGTAAAATGCTTTACAACACGAGTTACGTACTATACTTTATCTACGACCTACTTGTACTTGTATTTTTTAAAAGAAGCATAAGAAATAACAGTTACATAATTAGAGGTACTTGGTAAACTCCATCTCTATTACTCTATTACGAATGAAAGAACCACATTAAAGAACTAACGTTTAATTATTATTAATATCTTGTTGATAATCGAAAGTCCATTTTTCAATTATAATCAATACATATACATAGCCCTTTGGGCTTTTCATAGTTAAACGTGGCCATATCTAATGTTTTCAAATAGTAAATTTTAAATAAAATGGAGTCTATCGACAGTTGCTAAGATGTTGCTAGGGAAGCCGTGCGATTTACTTTACAGCTGTGCGTTTTTTTACAGTGCGTAATAGCTGTCATTACATTGATACCGACTGTGTGTTATTGACTGATTACAGGGGGGGTCGTAGGTAAAAAATTGAAAACTACAGGCGAAACTTGTTAGAAATGTACCAACAGAAAGTGCAAAGCATGTGTTTATACTTTCGGTGAATGTAGTGCAATTTGTGTAACTAAATCTTAGTCGGAACACTGCCATCCTGCAGATATTTCTACCTTGAATAAGCAAATAGTTTCTGCTTCCTGCAAAAGAAAAGCTGTTGAAGATGTTTCCGGAAAACCATCAAATATTATTCGCTCAGCATTAAAAGAAAAAACAAAAATAAAAAACTTCAAAGCAAATGCTCAAAATGCCCACCATTTACTTCAATACACTTTATGATCCGCTTTCGTAAAGATCTCTTAATATCAAAATCACATTCGTGAATTAAGCCGTGGTTCAATTTTTCGTTTTCTTTTCAAATAGGCTTGTGTCGATATTAGACAGTTTGTGTAGAGTTTAATTTTTCGTTTATTTTTAAGTAGGCCTATGTCACTTTTAGACAGTTTGCTTAGAAGCAAAAATTGGATAATAATAAAAATAAGTAATACATTAGTATACCATTTATTAACAATTTAGTAATTAACAAGTGTAACAGTTATTTATCAAATAATGCCTAGGCATAACGATTTCTCCAATAATGAGATGCGCGATATGATTTGTGTGTTTGCTCAGTCAAATTATAGTGGTCCAGCTGCGGCTCGAAGATATTCACAATTATACCCAAATCGAAGGCAACCCAAATACAAACTGTACCGAAATCTTTACAACCGCTTAGGTGAAACGGGGTCTTTACGCTCTAAAACTGAGCACGGTGCTACCAAAAAAATCAGTTTTGATGAAGAAGATGAAATTTTAATTTGTGTTACGGAGAATCTAGATGTCAGTACTCGCCGATTAAGTCTGCAAACAGGTATAAGCCAATCATCTATTTTTAGAATACTGAAGAGAAGAAAATTGCATCCATATCATTACACTCCTGTTCAGAATTTATCACCTCAGGATTCACCTAAGCGTCTACAATTTGCCCATTTTTTGCAAGATAAACAAAATGTTAACCCAGATTTTCTGGATACAATTCTTTTTACTGATGAGGCAACATTTACCAGACGAGGAATATTTTATTATAAAAATAATCATTTGTGGGATTCTGAAAATCCACATGCTGAGGGAAACACATTTTCAGCACGAGTTTAAGGTTAATACTTGGTGTGGTGTAATATGTGGGTATTTAATAGGTCCCTTTGAACTGCCAACCAATTTAAATGGACCTCTTTATTTAGATTTTCTTTAAAAACATTTACACAAATTACTAGAGGATATACCTCTCGCTTTAGGACAAAATATGTGGTTTTTGCACGACGGAGCACCACCACATTATTCTTTACAAGTTCGTCAATACTTAAACGAACAGTTTCCGCATCGATGGATTGGTCGTGGAAGTGAGTTTGCTTGGCCACCAAGAGGCCCTGATTTCAATCCTTTGGATTTTCCAATTTGGTCGCAAATGAAGGCATTAGTTCACAAAGAAAAAATTCTCTTCCACAACTGCGACGGAAAATAGAAGAAGCCACGGATGTAATTAAAAATAATAGACAAGGATTATTTGATATTAAGAGATCTTTACGAAAGCGGATCATAAAGTGTATTGAAGTAAACGGCATTTTAAGCATTTGCTTTGAAGTTTTTTATTTTTGTTAACAAATTTGTTATTGTTACATATTCAAGACATAATAAGTTTTTTATGAAAAAATTAAAATTTATTGAACTTAAAAAAATACAATAACCAATAATTTCAAAATATAAGCCTTAATGATAAAACGTCCAGAACTCTGTCCTGCCGGAATCCTCTGCCAGAAGGACAGCTGGACAATCCAATTGGTCCTGCCGGAAGGCTGCTCTTTTTTAATTTCAGTGTCCTTCCAGTAGGACGCAATGAGCTTCCAGCAGTACCGGGACATTTTCCATAGGCGTCAGGAGTAATTTTGTCTACAGTTTAAAATATTAATTAAAAATCAATGAATAGATTAAAATTTATCTTATTTGTACGACATTGATAACTTATTTTCCACAAAAATAAATCTCAATAAAATTAACAAAAAGTTAATTCTCAAATAATTAAAAAAACTAAATTCTGGAACAGATAGAAAAATGAGAACAAATAGTGATTTATGTATTATGAGCGAAAAGTGATACATTATTGCTTGAGAGTAATTACTCGAAAGCAATAATGTCACGTTTTTGCTCGTAATACATACAACATTTTTTCTGCAATCACTTAATTGTAACTATTAAAAACAAATATAAAGTAGAATTCATAAAAACTTTTAAAATCTGTCAGTTTAAATATGTCAATTTAAATATGTATGAAACTTTTATATCTGTCACTGTCAATACAATAAATGTGTTTGTAGTATCGGTTGTTATGGGCAACGAGCGTTTTGCTATTTTTTACGCTATCCTCAACAAACATCAACTTTTCGTTGTCAATGGCAAACGAAAAAGCCTACTTTCAATGTGATTGTAGAAAAAACAACAAAACAAAACAATTGCGGAGAACAAAGAATAGCGTTTCTGGTGAATACGAGACCAAGTATTTTCTGCTTTTGCAGCCACGCGGTTGCCTATTTTAAAGCTCATCTTCACGCACGTCTATGCATTCAGGAGACAACCTTCACTCGCTAATAACTTGTTAGTTACTAAACCGATTTTGATGAAATTTTTACAATAGATAGGCAACTTTTCGCGCTGATTCTTTTGAACCTATTTCCGTCCTTCTAGCAGTACCCGTTATATTCGAAATCGTGTAAGAAATTTTACGTCCTACCGGCAGGACGTTCCGTCCTGCCGGTAGGACGCCTGGACGTTCTATCATTAACTTACCTGGGTATCCAATAAAAATTAATTTTTCTCACACGGCCATTAATGATTAACAGGTGTTTGACGTTTACCATGAATCAAAGTAACTAGAAAATCTGTTATCTACTAAATACAGCCTAAACTACTAGTTTATACCATATTTAACGAGATGGCACCATGCATTGCTTTAATAAGTAGGTATTCCAAATTACCAACAGTATAGTGCATTTCCACGTGACGTCACAGACTATTTTGACAACAGCCTGGTGGTAATACTATAAACAAAGCGTTCAGAACACGTGGTACTTATTAGTGAGGTTAGCTTATTTATAATGATAGATCGTGTTTGAGTTTAGTTGGTTTTGCTTCAGGGTACTTTTAAAGTTACTTTAATTGTTGAGCTTGCATATTTAATAATATATAATATAGGTTGCATATTTAATAATATATAATATAGGTTAAGAGTTGTTTGTTGTTTGATAATTTTTCATCGTGTCTATTGCTTATTGTTTTACCACCAAGGTATTGTCAACTGTCAACCGTCGTGGACATGCCCTATTCCGAATTACCCTCACTCACTCTACCCCAGCCAAGCTTAGTATAGGTATACAAATGAATTTGTATTTAAAGTATTATTCCAGTTTCCTGTAATATTGTCGCATTTAATAAAGCGCGTTACCAATTATTGATATCGCAGAATAATATTTATTGCAACGCTTTATAAGTTTTGAAAAATATTTTCTAAAGACAACTAAGAAGAATCAACTACTTCCCGGACTATAGGCACCGACGGTAATTCGTTGGCAATCAAAAATGATAACAAATATGTCAAATGTTTTTTGATATTTTTTTAAAGTCTACAATAAATCAAAAACAAAATATCCGAGAAATCACTAGTTTTCAATTATCACTAAAACAAGAGAAAATATTGGAAATCTGTTTCCGTACAATTGTTTCGCTATCTCTACCCTCTAAGAGATTGCAATGCTACGCCTATAATTTGGGACACACTATACAAATAACCTAATATATCATATCGCAATGCTTGGGTGATCTAAACAAGGTATGACATGTTTATTAACAAGTTAACTTACTAATAATTATCAGAAACAAGTTGATAATATACTGTCAGACTTGTATAATGAGTATATTGATATTATTTATTACTTATAGATGTGTGTTGAGGATAATATTGATTGGGTAATTACAATCTTTTGTATGTAAGTGAATGTAGATAAACCAATGCATATTATACGTGCCATATCTGTATTTTATTATTGCATGTAAGGTGTAACAAATAGATTGGTAATAATACACACCACTTAATATGGGATCTGTATCTGTAAGAATTTGAAGGGTGGGTGACCCCCACAGCACTTAGGCCACAATTGGCCCATTGTGCATCCTTCTGAGGTTCAGACTTCCTTCTGGCTCGTCATCCAGCCTACTTGTTTGAAGTAGGCGATAACGTCGCCGGAAGTAAGCTCTCTCATGCTGGCTTGTGTTAGCCTGTACTCGCCGAATACAGAAAACCTAAATTGAGAGAATGTCGGACATCCACAAAGAATGTGTTCGACAGTCTCATCTTCTTGTTCACATCCCCTACAGAGTGAAGTGTCAGACTTACCTCTGTAGAGGTGTTTTCGTAGGTGTCAGTGACAGGTCAGAATACCCGTGGTTGTCCGAAGGTTCTGTCTGTTCATAGTCACGTATTTTTTGGCCACTTTACTGTCCGGATACTGCAGCAGTTCCTTGGCAATCCTGCAACCTCCTGCATCGTCACATCTACCCTTAAACTTATCAAGGGAGTGTTCCTTTATTAGGTTAATCATAGCCGACGCCGACAGACCAATGAAAGTGCCAGGTCCCAAGAGTTTTTGGGAGGCTGCTTTCCTGGCTAGTGAGTCGGCAATGTGGTAACCTTTCGATTTACTGTGGCCCTTGATCCAGCCTATAGTGACTTCGTTGTTGCTACAGGCTTCGATCAGGGACAGGTGACACTCCAGTACTAGGCCTGATGTGATACGTGGTCTGTTCAGGGCTAGTAGTGCTTGTCTACTATCCGTAAGGATGTGAATTTTATTACCTGTGGTGTTTCTTTTGATAATCTCTTTTGCGGTGATGTAGATAGCAGTGAGCTCTGTTTGAGCAACGCTGACATTACAGCTCATCGCCCATTTGATGTTTAGATTCAGAGATCTGGAGTAAATTCCACATCCTGAGCCCATATTGGTTTTACAGCCATCTGTGAAGATGCGGAGTGCGCCTTGTTCTGATGTGTCTTTTGTGTTATATTTAATAATTACCTTGTAGGGCCTGTTAAAGGCATAATGTGGTGAGATTGCGTCCGTATTTGCCTGTAGCAGTGGGACCTCATTGAGTGCCTTACGCCATAGGTTACGTCTCAATCTACCAAATCCTACGTCAGGTTGTATCTCAGTAGAGCGTAAGGGTGTCATGGTCATAAAAATGACCTCCTTGATTTGTATGTCGAGGGGTGTAAGACCAAGGATCACCTCCATCGCTCTGGTTGGTGTGGTTCTCATGCCTCCCGTTGTATTGAGGCATGCTGTTCTCTGAATTTGATCCAGTTTACGGACTACTGTCAGCTGGTTTGCTTCAACTTCCCAGGCAATCGCGCCGTACGTTAGCATAGGTCTGATGATGGCAGTGTAGATCCAGGCAGTAACCCTGGGTGACCTTCCCCAGGTAAGGCCGATGGTTCTGCGACACTGTTCATAAGAAATGTATGCTTTTTTCACTCTGTTTTCTAGATAAGAGTTCCATGTTACCTTACTGTCAAATGTCACACCTAGATATTTCACCTCTGATGAAAGCTTAAGCTGTTGATATCATAGTATTAAGATCTGTGATTTTCCATGGTATATAAGGAAAATGAAATTCTTTCCATGAATATTTTGCATTACAAAACATTTTTGATATAATCCAAAAATATCAGACTTATGTAAATGCTTAATTAGATCGTGAATTGATCTTACCAGAAGATTCCCAGTACGAAAAACAAAACAGCCATGGATATTTACAGAGTTCGGCAGGACAGGAGTTCTCAGTAAGAAAAACAAAACAGCCATGGATATTTACAGAGTTCGGCAAAAGTCCGGGACCGGACAAATATCGAAGAAAATATCAATTTTTCGGAATATCTTCCCATACCACAAATTTAACTTCAACTTTAACTATAATTTGAAAATATTTTGAAATATACAGGGTGTTCCTATAAAGTGTGACGTATCAAAGTTATATTTTTTCTCATGAAAAACCCTATATTCTATTTTATTTTCTGATTGCCCCTAAAAAATATAATACTCTTTCATAATGGTTCCCTATACCTAAATACAGAGGGTTCCGAGTTATGCTGACTTTTTTTAAAATGTGAACATTTCGAAAAAAAATTAATAACTCGTTGATATAACAAATTAAAGCAAATTTTCTCTTACATCTGAATAGTTGAACATTCGGTAAATGTACTCCACGATTAAGTAAAAATATCTCTTTACAGGGTGTTAGGAAAAAAAGTTTCATTATTAGATTATTCAATGTGCAGTATCAGGCTTATTTTGAATGGAGCACCCTGTATTTCAATAATTCATCATATTCAAAAAAATATCCCCTTTCGAATGGTATGGGGGTGTCCTATACCTAGGTATTATACTTTCCGTGCAATTTACCATTTTGTATGCTAAATCCATTTTAAAACATCTGCAATTCACTCTAAATTTCATACTAATGATCTTGGCATAGTTGTTGTGAGAGACTAAATAGATCACGTTTCAAGCCTCCAGAAAATACAGGGTGATTCATAAGGCTAAATTGTAAATCTACGTTCAGAAGGCCAAAATAATAATATTTTCATTAACAATAATGGGTCTTAGTCTGCTCCTTACTGAGGTAATAGCGCTACATAAATACCGCACCGTATGCGGTATTGCAATTGGCAATATCTCTCTAATATTCCCAA
Source organism: Galerucella calmariensis (assembly GCA_910591675.1). Classification (NCBI taxonomy): domain Eukaryota; kingdom Metazoa; phylum Arthropoda; class Insecta; order Coleoptera; family Chrysomelidae; genus Galerucella; species Galerucella calmariensis. The sequence continues at coordinate 7,884 of CAJUYG010001271.1, forward strand.
AACTCCGTATTCATGCACTGTATAAATTAATAATTTTTTGTTATACCTTCACTCGTTTGTTAAAGCTACTGTGTTAGCGAAACGCATCACAAGTTTAAACTGAACATTAATTCAAAAATAATGAAGATTAAAGCAAATTGAATTGTTTTATTCCATCCTTCAGGATCTTTATCAAGTAAAATACTAGCATTGAAAAGATATGTATAGAAACCAAATGTTTTCAACACATTGACAAATTGATTAAATAGCCCTAAACGATTTATAACAAATTTGTATCTCACCCTTACATCTTCCCATGTACTACTAGACCTCAATTTACATGAAACAGACACGCGTTTGAACCGTGCTTTCGGGCATCCCCTTCACATTATTATTTTTTAACAAAGTAATTCATATTATGCGCGTCACTCTGTCGGTTTTTCTTATTAATCGAACATCACTAGCTGCGCGAGGCGCATTGCATTGAAACAGGATCAAGCCGATCATAATGGACAAAGAAAAATTATAATGCTCGTTAAACCTTTACCCCGTGAAAATTTATTACTTTTCCGAAAACAATTTAAAAGAATATCTTGAATCTGAATGGAACATTTAAAATAATATTTTTTTTCCGATTGCTTTCAATAAATTAATGAATTAATTGATTCTGTATTTTCAGTAGTAATACCACTAGAGGTCAAAAAATTTCCGGATTTAATTTGACCTCGTGTGGTATTCGGTAAGAAAATTCCACACCAAACGTGTTTCCAACAACATCAATTTTCGTCTTTATCAAGTTCTTGCAAAACAGGTTTTGTCGACTTGATTATTCAGTTACCATGACAACTCAGTGAAACTCTAAACTGGAAATTATTTCTGTCAAAAATTTGTCAAAACAGCACGACGTAGAAAAATGTCTCGCTTCGGTCAAGAAAGTAAAGAAAATATTCGCCAGAATATTAAGCAGCACCAGCAGCACCAGCGAATACTAGGAAATCGAAGGCAAGTGTATGGAAGCAGTTTATAAACTTTTGCACAGAAAAAACGTACGATTTCGACAGGGCGGATATACCTGTGGAAGAACTGGCGCTCATTCTTGAAGACTATGCCTTCAACATGCGAAAAAAGAACTCCGAAGACTACAAGGAGAGTGTTATTAAAGCTCTATGGAATTCTACAGCTGAGCAGTTGCAGGAATATTTTTTCGAAAGGTATAATCGCAAATTTAATCCATTCTCTGACATAGAGTTTGTCAACGCAAGAGCTGCAAAAAATGCTAAGCGTCTAAAGCTACAAATAGATCCAACCAAGAGAAAGGCAAGTTCATCCGCACTATCAGCAGACGAATTGATAAAGATTATTGAGCTTTGGGACGAAAACACTCCGGAAGGATTGCAAAGAAAGTTCTTTCACATTGCTGCTCATGAATTGGCCTGGAGAGAAAATGAAGGAGCGGCAGCAACAATAGAATATTTTGTGGAGGAAATTGACAATCAAGGGAAACCAACAGGACGCATTAAGTGGCTTGTACCGAATACAGTCAATGAAGAATTATGCCCAGTAAGACTAATAAGCAAGCGAGACTAACTCATAAAAAAACGAATCGTTTATTTTTAACTCCAAATCCAAACTGGCACCACCCCAATTGCAAAGGTTGGTACAAGAAACAGCCCGGTTGGACAAAATACAATATCTTCCTGGCTCAAATCGGCGGCATCAGTGATTGGAATCGATGTCAACAAGATCAAGATAACAAATCATTCTGCGAGGGCCATACTGCTGTTTCAACTCTAGCCAAAACGGGAATTGGAGAACAGCAATTAATTAAAATAACAGGGCATGGTAGCAGTCACTCCATAAAAACATATCTGCAAATTGACTCGGGCTTCAACTTCTGCAAAGACAGTCCAAGAATCTCTAAATCAAGAGCAAGCAACTTCGAATCAACCTGCCACAGTATACAATAATTGCGTTTTTAATATAAACATCAATCATAATGGTCCATGAATTTAGAAAACATTTAAGCTTTTTGTTGAAATTAATCAAAATTATTATGTAAACAAATAAAAATTAGATTGTCAAAAAAAATATTCTGTCATTATAAACGTCAAAAAAATTTCCAGTATAATTCGCTGTTGGGTACCCACCAGGAAAAAATTTCCGATAAAATGCATCCGTTACTATGGTGATCTGACAGAAATACACGTTCTGATTGGTTAAAAATCACAAGTGTGGAATTTTCAGTAGTAATACCCCTAGGGTCTTGATAATACCGAGATAATTTTGTCATAGAGAATGCTGAAAGCGTGTTGCTTGATAATAGGGCTATTATCTTTGAGCAACACGCTTGAAGGATTCTCTACGACAAAATTTTGAGTATTTACCAAGACCCGAGGAGTATTAGATAAGATAATTTTTTACTTTGTAGCTTTCAAAAAATTGATTGCCAATCTGATGTTTAATAATTTTCAATACAAACTTTATCAATTTTAATCAAATAGTATTCATTTTTATTTAAAACTACAGTTGTGAAAAGTACAATTGGTAAATTAATTGAATCGTTAGATGCAATACCTAATCTTCGCAACATTTTTAATCCAGTTGTCAGTTTGACGTTTAATTAATGTTTAATAAAAAGTAAACACCAATCTGAAAACAACACATGTAGGGTATTATCAAAGGTAATTTTATCGAAAATTTTTTGACAATTCCAAAAACCAATCAAATTTCCTCATTTTATATCATATGAACAATCTCAGCCAATCATGTCAACATTACACTGAAAACAGACCATGGGCAATTTTCACATGTTGCTATGGATACATATAGATTTATTTCGATTTTGAAGTTTCGAATATTTAATATTTCGAAATGTCACGATTTGGTTGTAATACTGAAACAAAAAATTTTCTATCCGAATAACCCTCGGACATTGATAAATGCTCATAAATTTTATGACAACTTTCTCAAGCTTGTTGCTTGTAGGCAACAGACCTCCGCCTACGGCGTCGGTCTGTTTCCAAGCAACAAGCTTTCGAAATCTGTCATAAGATTTCTTCGAACAATTATCAATGTCCTTGGGTTATTACTACTGATAATTTTTTCTTTTCCACGAAAACTTGTTTATTTGGCAAAAATATGAAAACAAACCGATTGATAAAATCACGAGTCCTAACGGACTCGTGATTTTATCTAAATTCGGTTTGTTTGAATGTTTTTGCCTCAAATAAACAAGTTTAGTGATGAAAATAAAAAATTATGTGATAAAATTTGAAGAGCAAGTTGTATTTGGGAAGATTATTTTTTCAACAATTCAAAATTTTGTATTACCTGAATGTTCAATATTCTCTTGGGTGATGGCACTCAATCAGTTTGTGTTCATTTTTCAATAAACTTCAAAGCACTTTTAGTTGTCAATAATGACAAATTCAAAGTAAAATTTTGACGTTTCGATGTAAACAAGGTTTTATCGATGAGGAAGCAAAATTATCAGTATAATACCGAATGATTGGCTAGAATAATGTATTGCTATTGGTTAAAACCAACAAAATGTCAGATTTTGACAAGTGAAAAAAATAATCGCTGTAATACAGCGGTGATTGGATGAAATTTGACACATGACTTGAAATTAAGTAATTTGATTGGTTACTATATCCAGTAAAAAATTATCAATGAAATAATGGTTGAAATTCTTTCTCAATTTGAAGAAACGAAAGTGTCGCCTAGTTGTGCAAAAACAAACAAAGGTATAGGTACTATCCTTTTCTCGAATAGTGGACTGAAAAAAGGGCAAAAAGGTTACAATTTTTTTTGAAGGTACAACCACATGTGGTCTTTACAAAATGATAGAGTAGGTCCCTGACAAAATTGTTCTTACATCGTCGGGCACTGGTTCTTGAGAATAAAAATTGGCTTTCTTAATATTTTCTTCTAATGTCCATTCGTATAGAGTCGGATCTTCTGGTGGGCTGGTGGCATATTTTGAATGTGGCTAATGTACCAAATGTTTAATTGATACAGACACATATTATAGGTTATTGTAGGTAATTTTTAAATATATAAGCATGGGCGACTTAGAAACGAATATATTACCTTTTCGAATGTTATTTAAAAGCATGATTAGTGGGAGGCAACTCAGAAGATTTGCGATTTGAGTCCGTTGTCAGGTACCATCGTAATTGATTCAAGGAAGCAATATTTCTGTTTTTGTTCCTATACAAATAAAGTATATTTTGTACTAACTTCCAATGCTTCATCTTGTGATAAAAAGTGGTACGTTAAAAAGGTATTTCGCGGCCTAGGCATACAAATAACTATTTACCTGTCGTAGCAATCGTTCTAACTTCCAATGTAAAAAACTATCAAATAAGGTCAAAATTTGCATAATTTTACTCTACCGCACTAGTACCACTTTGTGCCAATAAATGAAATGAAAATTATGAAGTTGGGTTTAAAAATGCGAATATATCGAAAACCAATAACTTTTGAGACTTATGACAGGTATAAGTTTTTGTCGCAAAAATGATGCAGTCTTGATATTTTCCAATAAATAGAGCGATAATGTTAAATATAATAATGGGTAGCTTTTTTGGCGCCCTCTAGAAAATACATCGAAATGGATAATGTTTCATGATTTCCCAGGCCCTTAGACCCCTATCTTCAAATTTTTACGTTTTTATATCCAAAATCTTCCAATTCACTGAGAAAAAACATTTTTGACATTTCAACTCTGCCACCCTGTATCATTCTTATTATCGATATTTTATTGAAAGAAGATGCGTCAGATTGTAATATTTTCAGGCGAATAATCTTCCATTTCACTTTGGACCATTACTTACGGACCACCCTGTATAATACATATTTCAGCTATGACGAGAATTCGGCTATATGTATAGGGTTTTACAGTGTGGAAACCACTTATGGAATAAAATTCTTTATGTCATTATTTTAGAAAATTATATAAAATGCCGAGACACGTCAACTTTTAATCGAGTTGTGCGTTATGTAAACATAAATGTAAATGTACAGGGTTATTCACGCAAGTAAGCCATAGTCGGTGTTTTTTTTAATGAAACACCCTGTATATTTGCATATTTTTGAAATCCTCTTAATGAACCGATTCCAACAAACTAAATAATGTATGGTCAATTATGAATTACATGAAATACCCGATGTATTTGATTGTAATACAAACTGTTGTTGGCAATAGCAAAGTCTCCTATAGAACTCCTCCTCAACTTTTTTTGAAGTTTGAGGTGAAATATTCCGTATTTCTGTAGATATCCTGTCTTTGAGGTCTACAATGCTAGTTGGTTGTGTTGCATATACTTTGTTCTTGAGATAACCTCACAGAAAAAAATCTAACGGCGTGAGGTCTGGCGATCTAGCTGGCCACTCAATAGTACCTCTTCGTCCAATTCATTTATTGGGGAAAATTTCATCTAAATTAGTTCTTACCATTAAAGCATAATGGGGTGTTGCCCCGTCTTGCTGGAACCAAACATTTTCATTCGGTAAACTAGGATCTATTGCGTTGGAATATAAGTTTGCCAACGCGGGAATAACTTCATTTCTAAGCATATTTAAATATTTTTCAGCTGTCAAATTTCTATCTATGAATAAAGGACCAATAATATGGTCGCCTATGATACCGGCCTAAACGTTCACCTTTTGAGAGTACTGAGTATGTGTCTCACGCATCCAATTAGGATTCTCTGCTGACCAATATCTACAGTTCTGTCGGTTTACCTCTCCATTCAATGTGAATGTTGATTCGTCAGAAAAAAGAATGGTATCAAGGGATATCTTATTTCTGTTCAGCTTATTCATCAATCTTTCGCAGAGATCCATTCTACGATCTGGATCGTCTTCTGTTAACTCCTGCACAAAAGTAAATTTGTAGGGATGAAGTTTTTTTTTATAAAGACATCTTAGAACAGTTGTATGACTAACATTATTTTCACGGGCAATTTGACGTGTACTTGAAGTTGGATTCTCTTCGACACTTAACAAAATATCCACTTTCACATCATCTTCAACGAAGTGTGGTTTTCTATTCAATGGTTTGACATGTCCAGGTTCTCTGAATTGTGCATGAATTTTAGACACAGTACTTTGTGAAATATTAGGCAATTCGGGATACCTGTGATTAAAAAAGTTTGTCACTTCAACTTGACTTCTGCAGTTATCCCCGTACCCGATCATCATTAAAATCTCAATTCGGTGAGTGTCAGTTGAATATTTCATTGTTATGTCGACAAGGAAAGAGTGTTTGACAAAGATTGTACTTTTCCAGTATAAACTGTCAACACATCAACAACTGACAGAATAGAAAACAATCCACATTATTTTCCGATTTAAAACAATCCACTATTGTTGCTTCCGTTTATTTGGGCTTCAAGCTCTTGTGCGTGACGCCTCAGTCGTCACGACTTTTGAGCAAATCGAACACGATTTTTTAGGATCCTCAAAACCACCTGACATGTGCCAATGCCAATAAATTTCCAGTGTTGTTAGAAGAACAGTTTTCAATTATAATGTTTTTGATAATAAAATTTGGCATATTTAGATATTTTAAGTAAGGTTTAAATCGTATAAAATCGTAATCGGCACAATCTAAACTTTAAATAAACGTCAAACCTGACAAACGTCAAATATTTAATGTCCGTGGCTTGAAGCTCATACTTTTCGGTATGTGCTTGAGGGGCAAGGGGAAGGTAAGACTAGGCGTCACGCCCGGTAATAAACGAACGGAATTCAGTCACTACGAGCTGCTACTAGCAGCCAAAAGTAAACAATCGAAAACGCTTATTATTTACGGATTTTGTCTAATTATTGGCGTTTTTAGGCAATTTTTGGGTATTTATGATAAAATTCATGGGCGTAGCAGGTTTTGTTTTATATACAAATACGTCTAATAATTAGTTAGTTTAGATTTTTGATAAATCCATATTTAGCTAATTTAAAAAAGTACCAATATTTCATTTAGTTTGTTGGAATCGGTTCATTAAGAGGATTTCAAAAACATGCAAATATACAGGGTGTTATATTAAAAAAAACACCGACTATGGCATACTTGCGTGAATCACCCTGTACATTTAAATTTATGTTCACATAACGCACAACTCAATTCAAAAGTTGACGTGTCTCGGCATTTTTTATAATTTTCTAAAATAATGACAAAGAATTTTATTCCATAAGTGGTTTCCACACTGTATATAGAATCCGGAGCAGGTGATGCAATTTATAGGTATAAACATAATTTCATCATTAGTATCACATATAAAAAAACAGCATCAACAGCATCTGTATACAATAACTATTGTCACTTGTGCATATTTCATATGTTTTCCGTGTCAAAATCAAATTAACCTCTTTGTGTTTTCACATTGCTCAAACTTATTTCAAGACACTGTGTATATTATTATAATATGAATCATAATGTTTTCTTTCCATAAATATTCGTGACACTTGCAGATTCGACGATTCAAAAACAGATTTTGTTTAAAATGCTTAATTATATCAGATCTGCAGGAAGTCGTATCTTCAAAGTGTTAGAAAATACACACCATAAATTCAATTTCAAATTAAAATAGGGCTCTCCCGTCGCATCGTAGTAGGTCCCTTTTATATAAACGTCAGAGGCGTGCATTCACATCGTGAGAATATTAACGATTTCGTTTCTTGGTAGTTGAAAATTTGTAATTGAAAACTGGTTGTTTTCCTATATAACCACTGCAAAAAAGACACTTTCCGAATATATTAGGAACAATATTCCTCCTACGAGCCAGCGATGATGAAAAAAACATGTAATAGGATATAAATTTACTGTAGGCAGAAAGTAACAAGTTTATCAGTTAACTTGATACAATTATAAATAAATATATACGAAATCTTCTACAAAATTTCAATGAGATTGAAATAATAATAATATAATGCAACTACTACCCAACACTCTTTCCCTTTTCAAGCTACAAAATTTTTTATAACATACTACCAAAATACATAAAAGGCATTAAAAAATACCCTATATTCAAAAGAGAAGTAAAAAAATTTATACTCACCAATCCGAACAAATTTAACACAATATAAATTTGATAAAGATGCCCTACACATATTCTTATTAAAATTGTTTTATACTTGCCTCTCCATTCTCACTCGAGACAAAATTATAAAAGAAAATAACAAGTTTAATAATAAATAATCTTGCCTAAAATGTTACAGGTACATATTACATAATCTATCCTATGCGAGGAGACAGACTTCCTAGCCTAGTGTGATCTCCTCCCGCAGGCTACTTGAAAATAAAAATAACTAGGTATAAGAATTTGTAATAGAGAAAGCACCATGTACTTTAATAATAGTGAATAAATTAAATTGAAAAAATTGAATTAAAGAAAAGTTCGGGCCTTGTGTAAGGAGTGCAGTAAAACAGAATTAAGTGAGATGAAAAGTATACTTTTCCGTATGCCATACGATAAAGTATAATCGTGCGGAGAGTGGAACTTTCTGAACTAAAATGCGTACGGAAAAGTAGGTGCATCCAAGCACAAAACAAATTTTCCAAATATTGCCGTGGTTTACTTCGTATGTAACGTGATTTTTAATAGCCATGGTATACAAAGAAAAAACGCGTTTGTATTATTCATTCGTACGTTTGGGTTGGGCTCAACAGCCCAGGCACTTGAACTGAATCTTTGTACCATTACCCATGTTATCTACCTACTTCCATTCCAAAAGCTTCGTGTCTTCTATATAGGCCACCAGTTTATCTGGAGAAATCTTCAGTAGTTATGATGGTTGTGTTATTTCCACTCCAAAGTGCTTCCGTCTAAGTCTTTGTGAGTTCTCACAGATGCAGAGTACCTATATGAATAGGTGTTTCATCGTTCACATTTTCTGCTCATAGGTTCACTAACTTTGCCCGTCCTGTGCAGATGCTTTCTCAGGGTACAGTGTCTAGTCACCAGATCGGTAACTGTCTTCAAATTTCTCTTACCCGGTTTCAACAGCCTAGACAAGAGCTCCTTGTCTAACTTATTAGGTAGAAGAATGAACGAAGTTGAGGTGCGCATGCGTCCAAGCAGCGTTTAACCTTCTATTCGATGAGACTGAATGTGAGGGGATTGGCGCAGCTTCTAGGGTGCCGAGCTGACAACTCAGAGGTCGTAGGTTCGAAACCCGGTTAGGACCTGGGTTTTCATGTTTTTTTTTTAGTTTTTTATTTCTTATTTTTTGATATTTTTATACATAGTTACACTTTGTTCAACCGGGTTTTGGCCTGGGTTTTCTTGTTTTTTTTTAGTTTTTTATTTCTTATTTCCTGATATTTTTATACATAGTTACACTTTGACCAGCCGGGTTTTGGCCTGGGTTTTCTGGTTTTTTTTTAGTTTTCTATTTCTTATTTTCTGATATTTACCAAATCCATCAGATTTTTAACATGAAATTTCCTAACATGTCTTCTTACTTGATAGAGCACTAAAGCCACTATCACATTCTTTGCACTTATATTCCATTTTACCGTGAATCTTAATAAATTTAAGTAGTTTTGATAATTTCTATTAATATTAGAATAGTTGATTATTACCTGTTTAAAAACCATAAACTGCCTTTTAAACTGAAGTGTTCAAGCAAC
>CAJUYG010001271.1:37138-80433 GCA_910591675.1 Galerucella calmariensis
TTTTCGATTCTTGAACAAAATATAGTACGTTCCATTTAAAAAAATGTAAGTTAGTGCTGTCAGGTGGTTTTGGAACACCCTGTAGAATCGAAATTATTTTCAAAATGTGCCCTCAGTAACTGTATAAGCTCACACAAAACTATAAAGTTCTATCTATCACCACAACGATGTAATCCTCCGATGTCAGAAGATTGCCCCACCCTGTAGAACTTAAATTGCTACTTGGAACCTGCCGATCTAAAACTAAACTTGATGTATGACTACATTGGGTACTACTGATACTAATGAATGAAGTAGCCTTTTCATCCAACCCAGAACTAGACGCAGCAATATAGGACTTGCGCATGTTTATTATTGAATTTGACTGAAAAATATAATAATTCACTGTTTATTTATTGTTCTTGGGGGGGAGGGGGGGGTGATTACCCCCCAATACCCCCCATATCGACGCCCTTGTACGCAGGTATTCGTGTAAGTTAGAGTGTGTACTTTTGAGATTCACCGCTAAGTAGAGACTTTTTCTCACATGGTTAGCTAATATAATTCTCAAAAACCCACCCTCGGATCGAACATTACTTAAAAGAGAACACGTGTATAAGAAGCGCCCCAAAGCTCAAAAGTTATCCTAAAAACATGATAGGGGCGCTCGTAACAAAGCCACATTATAAAAGCTCCCTCAATTATTAACAATTTGTGCTCCTCTCCTGTAATAGCTCGCTTAGATGAGTGCACTCGCCAAGTGTTCTCCGAACGGCAGACAAATGAGCGCTGCCTAGCAGATTGAGTTGAATCGTTTAAATGCATATGGCAGTGAAGAGGTTTCATTTTCGGTTTGTTAATTTTGATCATTTTGTTTTCCCCCGTTTTAAAAAGATTTCCCTATTGCGTATACTACGTTTACGATATTAGTTTTTTATTATTGTGCTTCAAACACGATCTTTTCGAGTATAAGCTAATATTTTCTTGCATTTGCGAACAATTTAAAATTTAGTTGTTGTTTAATCCCCCTACTTTGAGATATTTGTTGTTCTATTATCCTTTTAGTTATAGTATTCATGCTAAACGGTTGAAAAAACTGTCTCCTTGGCCACTAGACTAGCCTCTGGTCCTAAATATGAGATGATTATACATTACAGACTGATATACAGAGGGTTCGGAAGAAGCAGAAATATACAATGGTAGTAGATAGTAGTAGTAGTAGTAGTAGGTAGTAGATATATGCTTTGTATGTCAGACAAACCAGGCTACGCCATCCTACAGAGAGTCAGGATGAAAAAGCACAGGACAGATGCAAATGCGATTATGAATATACTAATTAATATCCATGAGGCAATTATCAACAGATGTCAAGATGATGGTATTATACTATTATAACGTCTTACGAATTTGAAAATTACTTTTCAAACAGTAGACCGTATTTGCGTCCCATCAGTACTACGTAGATACGAGTATTTCTTCCATCCAGTAGCTCTGGAAAAGATGTACCGGGTTGTCCAATAAGACGATCTCTCGGCTATATATCAGAAACTATTCATGTTACAACTTTGGGAGGAAAAATTCCTTGGGAAAAGTGGACAAGAGAAATTGCTGGAAATTACTTTCAAGTTTCTAGGTTAACCGCTAGGGGGCGTAACCTGTAAAGAAAAGTTTAAAAACCAGTTTTTTGTGAAATTTGCCCAATTATACCAAGTGTTAAATAAGTAAACTAAAAAAGGCCTAAATTTCGCACAAATTTGTTCAAGTACTTTTTATTCTATTTTTCCAAATAAGGGGCGGGGGAAAGTGGAAAAGTGTTTGTGGATAAATACCTATAACTTGGGTTTGAATCAACCGATTTTAACGAAATTAGTGTCAATAGAAAGAGTGTAGATGAATGAATTACATCTACTATAAAACAATGGCATTTACTTTTAGTTGTCATAGGTAGAGGGTACTTTCGAATGAAAAAAATTAAAATTTGTTTTCCTCAAGAATTTTTAATGGAAACACCTAATTATTGTGATTTAAAATGGAACTGGATTGAATTCTCAACAAAATGGCGCAAACCGCATGTTGATAGCTTTTGTCGAATTCGAGAAATAAATAAAAACGCATAAACATAAGTAAGTATAGTATTGACTCACTCTGTATTATAACTTAAGATTAAATATGTAAAAGAAAGATCATACATAAATTTCGATCATTAAGACTTAATTTCCAATTAAAGGCTGCTTCAGTCTCAGGTTACTGCAATTGTTCAATCTGCTAGAAGAACAACCGCATATCATGTCAAAAATTTTGTGGGTAGACGAGGCTACGCTTAATAGTGCGGGTGGTGTTAATCTGCATAATAAGCATTATTGGTCTGAAGAAAATCCGCACTGGGTAGAGGAAGTGTGGATTGGAAGGGTAAGTATATTTTCAGGGCCAGCTAGATCTCCAGACTTAACATGTCTGGACTTTTATCTGTGGGGAACATTGAAGGACACCAACCACGCGGGACGACATGCAACAGCGCATTAGAATCGCTATAAATAGTATATCAACAGCTGAAATTTAAGCAACAGATATGTCAAAGCGTGCTAGATTACATATTTGTGTAGAAAACGATGAAAAACAATTTGAACATTCAATTGGACATCAAGTTTTAATGACCAAGATATCTGTATGATCTATGATATTTAATTTTAAGTTATAATACAGAGTGTCAATACTATACTCACTTATGTTTTTGCGTTTTTATTTATATCTCGAGTTCGACAAAAGCTATCAACATGCGGTTTGCGCCGTTTTGTTGAGAATTTAATTCAGTTCCATTTTAATTCACAATAATTAGGTGTTTTCATTGAATATTTTTTAATAAAACAAGTTTTAATTTTTTTCATTCGAAAGTACCCTACCCTACCTATGACAATTAAAACTAAATGCCATTGTTTCATGGTAGATGTAATTAATTCATTTACACTCTTTCTATTGACACTAATTTTGTTAAAATCGGTTGATTCAAACCAAAGTTATCGGTATTTATCCACAAACACTTTCCCACTTTCCACCACCCTTTATTTGGAAAAATAGAATAAAAAGTAATTAAACAAATTTGTGCGAAATTTAGGCCTTTTTTCAGTTTACTTATTTAACACTGGGTATAATTGGGCATATTTCACAAAAAACTGGTTTTTAAATTTTTCTTCACAGGTTACGCCCCCTAACGGTTAACCTAGAAACTTTAAAGTAATTTCCAACAATTTCTCTTGTCCACTTTTCCTAAGGAATTTTTTTTCCTGAAGTTATAACATGAATAGTTCCTGATATATAGCCGAGAGATCGGCTTATTGGACCACCCGGTACATAGGTATGTACCGGGTGGCCAACTAAGAACGGCCGTCGGCCATATCTCAGGAGTGGATTATAGCACAGGTTCGGGAAAAATTTTTTATAGCAAAAGTGGCCTAGAGAAACGCCTGGAAATTATTTTCAACATTGTAGGTCCACCGCTAGAGATATTGTGTTTTCTCGTAACAATTTGAAATGGAAGCATACAAATTGAAGTAGGTCCTCAAAAAGTAGACTGAATTAGTAATAAAGCACTGCAAACAACAAGGCGATATCTCTTTTCTATCCAGAGATATCGTTAGAAACAGGTAAATTGCTGGACTTTTTCTTCCAACGTCTAGAAGGCTGGTTCGCGTTAACAGAAATTATTAAATTTAGCCTGAATGGAAAAATCTTACATTTGTCTGCAGTAATTTAAACTGTTATCACACTAATGTTATGGTTGCCACTAGACTACTACTACATGTAATGCTGTCGCTACCAACAATGAGAACGAATTTTAAAATAATGTGATAAATCGAACAATTGAAACCTTTAATAAATAATTAGCAACGTAATTAGTGCCGCCCCAGCTGTTTGAAATGTCGTCCATCATTTTCAATGCATAAAGTCAATCGCTGACGGGTAGAGAAAACAGCAGCTTCAATTTCTGCCCTTGAAATACTTCGTATTGTCTGTCGTATCTTTTCAACCATGTCATCTCTTGTTGCGGGTCTATCGGCATAAACGAGATCTTTAACTCACCCCAACAAATAAAAATCTGAACAAGTTAGGTCTGGAGACCTCGGTGGCCAAATAAATGAACTTACAAATATCGGTTTTTCTGATGTGTTCCAGTTCAGGGCACCACCAGGTATTGGTCGTGCCACCTGTCTGAACTATCCTCATCGGACAGGATTCTTTATAGGCAATGTCTATTTTGTTGTGGATAAATACTGTGTACCTTCCTAATTCCCCATTATTGCTAGGAGTCAGGACTTCTGTTTCCTGCAGAGCACCTTTCAAGAGTCGATTGTAGAGAGCTACATCCGTTCTCTTCGAGTCGCGTTTATTTTTAAACTCCCAAGCTAGTCGACTATCGGCCGTAACTCCTTTCATTATTCTCAACAACTGATAAAGGTTAGCCATTCAGTTTGATTATCGAGGCTAGCCAAGCAAAAGTTCTACTATAAACATTACCTAAAGACTATCTGAAATATCCTTGATTTGCTTAGTTAATTTATTATTTCCGTGACAAAATACGATTCTTTTGTACTTAATTTGTGAACAAATAGTTGAATAAACGTCCTTTTTGGCTATCTTAAATATTGTAAGCAGGTCGGATCCCTGGGAAACGTCATTGACCAGAGAGAAAAAAGGGTGAGAGACATCATTAGTATGATATTTATTTAATGAATAAATATATGGAACCAAAAATATTATAGTCTCCAGGGTTGTTAAAGATGGTACATGTGAGCCAGGTGTCAAAAGCGCTTTCAATATCACGTAACGCTGCAACAACAGTTTGTTTCTTAGAGTATGCTTCATCAATATTGAATATGTCTGCAGGAAAACAAGATTGTCCATAGCCAATCGATGAGTACTTAATTAAGAATGACAGGTTTCATGATATAATATACAGAAGTTTTCTATTCACCGGTTTTTTCAAAAGTTGCCCAAGATGCAAGTTGGTCTATAGTCTATAGCTATACGATGAAGGTTAGAGTTTATCCTGTTTTTTTCATGGGAATTACCTCAGATCATTAAACAGACTACTACACTATACTGACACACAGCAAAAGTCGCTGATTCCAACAACCGAGCCGTGTGAAAAAGGGATTAAATTGACTGAATAATCATCTTAAAATTTTCGAGTAATAATGAACTATTATTATTATTACTAATTATAATTATCACTGCAGGAATCTAATTTATTTACCGTAGATCAGATTGGTTACAAACTCTGCTCTCAATCAGACATTTTTTTCACCTGGTCTATCCATTATATCAATTGAAAAGAAAAGGCATAGTCTAGCTTACTTCGGAATATTCTCTTTCCCAATCATATTTTTCCATCGCTGAAGTTGAGTTGCATCTCGAGAAACCCATAATTCACTTAAATTAACAACAACAATTTAATAATGCCATACAGATCTTACTGTATTCTTATTAGAATGGATGGATAATATTTATATTTCAAATGATACGATACTGGTTGTTCCAGAACTGTAAGACTGTTCACAACTTGTTGCTTTTCTGTGAAACGACATCTTGTAAACTCTACTACTTTCACATATTTTTTTGGATACTACACAACGATTCAACGAATACATAAAGTATTCATATTTTATGTATATTCAAATTTCTTCAAGACATCTACCACAGTTGAACACAATAGAAATAAAAGATTTGTGCATATTCAAAACTATGGTAAACATTCAATATAAGCGGTGTTGTCACATTCACTAAAAAATGCTGAATTACAGAAACCTTGAGCTTGACATCCTGTTTATAAGCATTCACTTATGTATAAATGGACTTTTTTATATTGTAAGAGATTAAATAAATCGCTTTTATACATTTATCTCAGTTATGTAGTGACATTTATTGAGGAACCACAAAAAAAATGGAAGTTATTACTACTTCTGTATTTGTGGATTCCAACAGATTAAATAAATAAACTCTGGCATTATTTATTTTGGCATCAGATAGTATGTCTGTTTACTCGTGTGTTTACTCTTCTAGTGTGTTTCTAGGTATTCGGAGGTATATTTATATAATACCTCCACTCGTTTGAGAAAGCTACTGTGTTAGCGAAGCGCGTCACAACTTCCAGGTGTAGGTATACCTACTCTTCTTATTTTAATAGACGTTTTTGATCATTTTCACGATTGTAAATTCTACTGACCGAATGTTTATTTATTCTTATTTCAGCTCAACAATTACATGCTATAAATATATATGAGGGAAAAGTCTTATTTGGATATGCAGTTTATGAACAAATGATTCAATTAAAACGTCAACCATCCAACACAATGTCAAACCTGGAACGATTGAGTATACTAAAATCAGCCAAGGTTTGATTGAGTATGATGATAACAGTGATAGTATTGCAACTACTTCCACAGAATCTTCAAAACCTAGCATGAGCTGGACTAGAAATGCAATTCTAGATTAGATTAGATTAGATTTCATGAGGTGGCTTTTGGCCTATTACACTGCGACCTTTTCAGATGTATTGTGATCCTCTAAACTCTATATTACATTCTCCAACCTGACTCTTTTGAAAAAATCTATTAGTGTGGGGACTGAACCTTTCATATAGCTCTCTGCCAATGGCTTTTCTTCGCCTAATGCAAAAAGCCGCACATTTGCCAGGCTATCGCATTGACATAGAATGTGTTCTGCCGTTTCTTCTTCTAGGTGACAAAACCTGCACATATCTTCCTTTGTCAATCCCATCAGCTTTAAATGCCTATTGAGCTTACAATGCCCCGTCAACAGACCCACTACAGCTTTGACAGTTTTCATATCTTTGGCCATTAGATCTGCTGTACATTTTAGCGAGTTCTAATATGAACTGTTTCGCTTGTCTCTGTCCTGGTGAGTTCCTCCACCATTTTCGAGATTTGTGGGCGACCCACTTGTTTGTTTCCATTCTTGTTGAGGTTTTTGCAACGCCGCAGAAGGGTTCCGGCCCAACAAATGGTACTGATGAGCCTTGTTTGGCCATTTCATCCGCTTTTTCATTGCCCTTATGACCCTCGTGCCCCGGTACCCAGGCTACCGTAATATTGCTACGCTCACCCAGTGTGTTTAGGGCCCGCACACACTCCCATACTAGCTCAGAATTGACCTCTACAAAGTTGAGTGCCGTTAGCGCTGCTTGGCTGTCTGTGAAGATGATAATTGAACGATATATTCTTTTCTGTCTTCTAATTTCTTCCACATGGTGGGGAGACGCCGTTATTTCCGCCTGAAAAATTGTGACATTCCTTGGTAGGCTACTGGGAAGGCTATCCCTTGCCTTAGCCCTACTATACCGGCTCCTACGCCGTCTAACGTCTTTGATCCATCTGTATACCAAAAAACATCCACCTTTTAAAAAATGCAGTTCTAAGACTTCTTTATTATTATGAACAAATTAATGGGAAACAAAATGGAATCTACAACAGCTAGAAATGAGATTGTCATCAGAGAAATATAAGAAAAATTAATCACAGAAGGTTACAAGTTCACAGGTACCCAATGCTGTGACAAATTTGAATATTTAAAAATGAAGTATAACAAACATAAAGATAGTCAAAAAAACAACTGGGGCAGAGTATATCCGATTTGGTTACGTTGAAAAATGTCATGATCTCTTTGCAAAAAAACCACAATAGAACCAGTTAAAAGAAAACAAAAGCAACTCGGAAGGCAAGTATTCTCAGGTGAAATACTATTTGTATACAGGTTTGGGTATATAATGCATGTGATTAAAAAGTATAATATTTTAACAAATTTCAAGAGCTCCAAGTAATGATGTAAATGCCCTTGAGGCTCCAACTACTTCTGTAAATCCAGTTATTGAAAAACGAAAACAAACCAAGTAGGAAAGGAAAAATTTGATAAGAAAAGATATAGCTATCGATTGCTTTGAAAGGCTGATTGCTAAGTATGGTGAAATACACCACTGTAAAACAGGGTAGGCTTAATCTCCCGAAATAAATTGGTTTTCTGTGAACCAATCATCATTTTCCATTACTTTGATATAAATGTCACTGTTTTTTAAAAGATCCTTCTGGCACTAATAGCCCTGGAGAGCCCACAAAACAGTGAGTGAATTTTGGCAAATACCTTGCAGAGTGATAGCATAATTACATTTACCTACGACCCCCCTGTAATCAGTCAATAACACACAGTCGGCATCAATGTAATGATATCTATTACGCACTGTAAAAAAAACGCACAGCTGTAAAGTAAATCGCACGGCTTCCCTACCAAGATCTTAGCAACTGTCAATAGACGTCGCCATTTTATTCAAAATTTACTATTTGAAAACACTCGATATGGCCACGTTTAACTATGAAAAGCCCAAAGGGCCAAAAGTATGTATTGATTATAATTGAAAAATGAACTTTTGATTATCAACAATATATTAATGATGACTAAATTTTAGTTCTCCAATGTGCTTATTTTAGTTCTTCAATTTGCTTCTTTCATTGGTAATAGAGTAATAGAGATGGAGTTTACCAAGCGCCTCTAATTATGTGATTATGTGTTTTTTATTATGCTTCTTATAAAAACAAGTACAAGTAGGTCGTAGGTGAAGTATGGTACGTAACTCGTGTTGTAAAGCATTTTACGCACTCACGGAATTACACACTTGCCGCTACGCGGCATCGTGCGTTACTTTTCCATTCGTGCGTAAATTGCTTCTTACCACACACGTTACGTAATATACTATTTCTTGTTCTGTATGCTTCAGGGTCTTCTTTTGGAGCTTTTATTGGTGGGAATGTGCCGGCAACAGCACCAACACTATCTAACCCGCCCATCACCTTGAATAATCTTTTCTGTATTTTTGATTCATCTTGATTTGGCCAGATAATTAATTTTGGGGCAATATTGCTCGACAACACTAATAAATGCATCTGATAAAGAATACTTTCCCATATCAAATCGTTCTGCCACAGATCTGCAAGAAAGTTGATGCATGTATTGATATGTAGTTATTTAAGTATTTGTTACCCATAAGAATCTGGTGTTGCCAATATCCATAAAACACTTAATAGTTGTCTTTTGGGATCTGCAGCTAATCTTCCTCTGTCGGATTTTCGTTTCAACTCTTCAGCAATAATCTGCAGCCACTGCTCAAATGCTTTTTGACTCAACCTGAAATGTTCTTGAAACTGTTTTTCCTGTAATCCAGGTACAATCTTATCAACATAATATTTGATTCCAAGAACTCTTCTACGCTGATGGCTTTGAACAGTAGTTTCAGAATCAGATTCATCATCTACAAACAAATCAATGAAACCAAGACCCACTTCTTCAAAGCATCGTAGTCCTTGTGGGATAGTAGATAGAATATAGCTATTTACCTAACAAGTTCGGAAAATGAATTTTTCCACACGAGTCTGCCGAGTGCAGAAAAACATTTTCCGCAAGTGTTAGGTACAATAGTTTTTCTACGAGCGTGAGGAAAGTCAAAAGAGCTAATCAAAAGTTGAGATATTTTTATCTGATTATAAGTGCTTATAGTTTATTTAGAAACATATTCTATTAGATTATTAATAAAGTGAACATAAAGTAAAATATTATTAACAATAATAGTTACATGTCAAAATCTAATACCTAATTATTTATATTATAATTTATTGTAAAAGTACAATTATTTGCATTACTTAAATTTATACCAGATGATAGTTGCTTGTTGAATGGCTGTAATTTTGGATCTGCTGCTCTTTGTTTCCACACGGTGCGAAAAATTATTTCCACACGGTGCGGGAAAATTAATTTTCCACACTGAAATGTGTGTGAAAAATTCAATTTTCCGCCCGCTCGTGGAAAAAATTTCTTTTTATCGTCCAGGTCCATTTTCTGTACTGTGATTCATGTTGATGGTACAGAAATGTTAGGTTATAATTATGCACCAGTTCACTCGAAAGCACACCGATAAAATTCATTCCATTGACCACGTGACCATATACCTACACTCACCCCTTTTGGTAGTAGTAGTTTAACCATTTTTTCTACACCCACATGTATATTATCCATTTCCTGCACAGTTTAGAGAATGGAAATGTAGGCCATATCGGTTAACTGAACGTATATGATTTCATATACATCCTAGAACGTATATGAAAACCACCAATCAGCATTCGCGTTTAGTACTCGTCACTCATCTTTTTTTCAATTTAAAGAAACGTCAAAATAACTTGTCAAAAGAAGTCTCTCCCAGAAGCACTGGATCAAGAATATTTGTTTATAAAAATAAACTTGAATGAAATAAACTTTATAAATTAATAACAAATACTAAAAACAGAATAAAATGGGTATTTAAGGGCCTACCGATTGACGTTAGTTCTTATGACAGTATGTACTACTTCTGAGGTTCGCCGATAATAAGTCTCGGTAGCCGAGTGGTCAACACACCAGACTCTCATGCGGTAGACCCGGGTTCAATTCCGAATAAAGAAATTTTTTTTTTCAATTGTTAATTTTATTTTAAAATAATTATTCTGCTCAATATTGATAACTACAACAGGCAGACGCTTGAAATATTTAGCAGAATATTCATTCTTATAAATAAAGATACTGTACCCTTCGTGCGGGAGTCCGACGGGCAACATCTATTTATAACAGCATCGCATATTTAAAAAGGGAAACCGTAATGTTATAAAAATTGTACATTTAAGAACTGTACATTTATCACAAAAAATTAGTGAAAACATAAAATTGAATTGGTACTATTATGAATAAAATTGTTGAAAATTTTCAATTTCAAGTGATATTTATTTTACAGTTTATTCAAATGTTTATTTTCTAGATTTTTTCTTGAATGGGTCGTAGAAAAAATATACTGTTCGACTCGTGTGGATTGTCCATATCGCACTCGAACGATTGAGCACTCCGCCTACAGCGTCGTGCTCAAACTTCGTCCTCGTGCGATATGACCATCATATCCACACTAGTTGCACAAACTACTATTTCGAACGCAGTCTAAAAGTTCATCAGCTAGTTTGACCTGTTTTTTTATGGGAATTACAATACATTCTCGTATTTGAAATTAGTGACACTGTTTTTTATACAGTTTGGAAACCATTTATGGAATAAAATTCTTCATGTCATTATTTTAGAAAATTATAAAAAAATGCCGAGACACGTCGACTTTTGAATTGAGTTGTGCGTTATGTAAACATAAATTTAAATGTTCAGGGTGATTCACGCAAGTATGCTATAGCCTATGTTTTTTTTTTAATTAAACACCCTGTATATTTGCATATTTTTGAAATCCTCTCAATAAACCGATTCCAACAAACTGAATAATGTATGGTCAATACAGGGTGAAATTTTAAAATTAATAATTTATTACACTTCAAAAATCTAAACTAACTAATTATTAGACGTATTTGTATATTAAACAAAACCTGCTACGCCCATAAATTTTATCATAAATACCTAAAAATTGCCTAAAAACGCCAATAATTAGACAAAATCGGTAAATAATGTGGATTGTTTTCTATTCTGACAGTTGTTGATGTGTTGACAGCTTATACTGAAAAATTAAAATCTTTGTCAAACACTCTTTCCTTGTCGACATAACAATGAAATATTTTACTGAGACTCACCGAATTAAGATTTTAATGATGATCGGGTACGGGGATAATTGCAGAAGTCAAGTTGAAGTGGCAAACTTATTTAATTAACTAATATTTCACAATGTACTGTGTCTAAAATTCATGCACAATTCAGAGAACTTGGACATGTCAAACCATTGAAAAGAAAACCACACTTCGTTGAAGATTATGTGAAAGTGGATATTTTGTTAAGTGTCGAAGAGAATCCAACTTCAAGTACACGTCAAATTGCCCGTGAAAATAATGTTAGTCATACAACTGTTCTAAGATGTCTTCATAAGGAAAAACTTTCTGCGAAAGATTGATGAATAAGCTGAACAAAAATGAGATAGCACTTGGTACCATTTTTTTTTCTGACGAATTCACATTGAATGGAGAGGTAAACCGACAGAACTGTAGATATTGGTCAGCAGAGAATCCTAATTGGATGCGTGAGACACATACTCAGTACCCTCAAAAGGTGAACGTTTGGGCCGGTATCATAGGCGACCATATTATTGGTCCTATATTTATAGATGGAAATTTGACAGCTGAAAAATATTTAAATATGCTTAGAAATGAAGTTATTCCTGCGTTGGCAAACTTATATCCCAACGCAATAGATCCCAGCTTACCGAATGAAAATGTTTGGTTCCAGCAAGACGGGGCAACACCCCATTATGCTTTATTGGTAAGAACTTATTTAGATGAAATCTTCCCCAATAATTGGATTGGGCGAAGAGGTACTATTGAGTGGCCAGCTAGATCGCCAGACCTTACGCCACTAGATTTTTTTCTGTGGGGTTATCTCAAGAACAAAGTATATGCAACACAACCAACTAGCATTGTAGACCTCAAAGACAGGATAACTACAGAAATACGGAATATTTCACCTCAAACTTTGAACAAAGTTGAGGAGGAGTTTTATCGAAGACTGTGCTATTGCCAACAACTAGGTGGAGAACATTTTGAGCATTTATTTTAATGTATTAAAATCAAATACATCAGGTATTTTATGTATGTGTTTAATAACTGTAAAAATAAAAATTTCACCCTGTATAATCCATAATTGACCATACACTATTTAGTTTGTTGGAATCGGTTCATTAAGAGGATTCCAAAAATATGCAAATATACAGGGTGTTTCATTAAAAAAAACAACACCGACTATGGCATACTTGCTTAAATCACCCTGTACATTTACAATTATGTTTACATAACGCACCACTCAATTTAAAAGTTGACGTGTCTCGGCATTTTTTATAATTTTCTAAAATAATGACATAAAGAATTTTATTCCATAAGTGGTTTCCACACTGTATAATTATTAGGGAGGTGTTATTTGAGATGATCAATAAAAAATAAGATTGAATTACTTTGAAAGCTGATCAACAAAAAGCTTCCGTAATTTCTACATAAAATCTCAATAAAAAAATATGTTTATAATAACTTACGATTTTATAGCCACCACTTTTAAGAATAACTTTGGAGCGGCTCTGTTTTCAGATCAAATATCAATTTTGAAGCGGAGATTTTAATACAAAGCGACTGCTTTTCTATATACTGTCACTTGTTTTTGACAGGCGCGCTGTTTCATATATCTCATCGAGAATATAACAGCCGAACAAAGATGATAAACGCCTGAAGTGGTGTAAACTTGAAATGTAATTATCCCCAAGTGTTGGAACACTAATTGTTTTTTAAGTGATTGTCACTGTCTTCTTTATAATCAAGTTACTTTCTTTTAACAAAAAAAATTAATTAAGATACCCGCATTATGATTGTAAGTTGACTTTTTTTAATATAAAGTTTAATGGACCAGTAGGATGGGAGCAGGTAGTTTTTTTGTTCAGGAATAAAATGTGATTAGGGAATGTGCATGTTATTCTTTATAATTTCAATTTACTGTTCATATTAGAAATAATATAAATGTGTTGTAATTTTGTCTATTACATTGAAAAATATGTTCAAAATAGTAGTTTACCTAACACGTGCGTAAAGTGACTTTTCCGCTCGCTATTGCAGATGGCCGAACTACGCTTTAGCGAGTTCGATCAGCAATCGCGTGCGGAAAAGTCACTTTACGCACGTGTTAGGTACACTATTTTTTCTACTAGCATGCGGAAAAAACCCAAAAGTCAACATAAAGAAACATTTCCTATTAAATACATATCAATAAATTAATTATTATTATTTGACATTTATTTGATGAGGCTTATACCAAGGCCATTAAAAAATGATTGAAAAATAAGTATTTCTTTTATTGAAAATTATAGCAGTATTTTAGTATTTTGTGTTGTTAAACTAAATTTTGACTCCTAATATTTTTATTTTTGGAGTATTAGGTATGGTTGATATTTGGGAAAAGTACAACAAGCGTTTAATTAACTGTTCAGTTTTAGGTCTGATTTCGTGTTTTTATTTTATATCTACAAAAGTTGCAGGGAAGGTAGGTTTGTATTGAGTGAAAAGTACAAAAAGCGTTCAATTAACTGTTTAGTTTTAGGTTTGATTTCGTGTTTTTATTTTATTTTTGATAATAAGTATATCTACAAAAGTTGAAGAGAAGGTTGAGTAATATTTTAATTCTTTAATACCGACTTATTTTCTCTTTGATCTGCAATGAAAACAAAAAATAGAATAACATAACCTCTTCCATAATATCTCTGATTATGTAAGAATATCACCTCAGAATTGATGACAGTTGAGTTAAATATAAAAACACAGTCTTAAACTTGTCACTGACACAAAATTAAACAAATAAAGTACGAATTTACGGTGATTACGTTGACTTGCATATTATACAAAAATAACGACGAATTACTTTACTCGTTGCGACAGTTACAATTATTTCCGCCAGATGTCTCATTGAATTCTACTCCGCCCAATATTGGCAAATATACAGTCACGTTGCAGTAACCATAGATAAAAAAATACTTACAGATGGGAAACTGACCCGTGGCGCCCTCTATTTATAAGGATGTCGCCACCTTGAGAGTCCCGTCAGTACCTCAACACAAATCAGATGGTTGTAAACTTCGCTAACAGCCGAAAAAGAAGATTCCTGTAATTTTACAGTTTTTGGCGGCATATTCAAAATTACTGTAGTTTTACTTTTATTGCAAAATGACATTTATGGTCCATTTTTTGATATTTTATTTAAAGTTACTCAACATTAGATTGATATTACAATAATAGAGAGATTTTAATCCACTTATTTGACCAACGTTATACGTTATCGGTTATTTTGCTCATGCGCAATAGTAAAAAAATAACCGCGATCACCTTAATAAGCGATAACGTATTCCGTTATTTACGTCGAAATAAACGAAACTTTATTTAGCGGTAAGGTTTTAACATAATTGCCAAATGTATTATGTTTATTTCGTTGAATAAAAGGAACAATATGAAAAACTATTTAAAATGTATCAAAACTTTTCACAAATAATTTTAAATAATATATTTTATTACTTATATTTTGGCTTTTAAAATGTACTATGGGCGACGACCCAGCACTATAGTGGAACGCGTTTGCTGCGATAATTACAGTCAAGCAAGGTCGGACATGGTTAGTACTTGGATGGGTTACCATGACAGGGCCATCGTATAGGGCCCGTACAGCCTGCAGCGAAACACTTTAGACTACTAGGGTGAGTAGCATATCACAGCTCGCAGGCGTTATACCAATGAGCACGAGGTATAATGTAGATATGCCGTCTTTCGGAGGAGACGTAAAACCGAGGTCCCGAGTCCATGGATGTTGGGCTCGTTAAAGAACGCTACCACTGGTTGGAACACTAGTGGGTTCGCCAAAATTTCCGGTTAGGGGTAGAGTGTTCCCGGCGTCGGTGATAAACCTTAGTCGCAGAAATAGACCGACGTTAAATAACAGAATAAAAAAAATGTACTACCTATAACGTATAACGTGAACGCCGATTTTTAACGTCAATCTCGTGAAGAATAGCGCCCCTTATTTAGTTGTGGTCTAATAGACCACATAATACACCATCCTAAGAAGAAGCGAAGCTTGTGCTATTTCACAATTCATTTTCTGAGTGCGCATATCTGACAATTGCCATTTTAAGCCCGTAAGCCCGTTATGTGAGCTTTTTAAATATTCACATGTTTTTTTGTGTTTTGAACGATACAATTTGTTTACAAAATTACATTTATTAGTAATGGCGCCAAAAACTTGTGCAATTCGTGGCTGTCATTCAAGTGATTGATGGATAATTGAAAAACACAACAAAACTTCAATATCTGTGGAGAAAAGTTTACTGTAGCTTCTTTTTTATAACTTCGTTGTCACAGATATCAGTACATTTTCTCTGGTTGTGAAATTTAATCCAGAATCTGGTGAAGTGTAACTTTCAAATATATAAATAATAAAAATTTTATATTCAAGCACCATACTTATTGTAATTTTTTATCATCATTTACTGAAATTCTTTCTATTGTAAACTGATATTATAAATATATAATCTATTATTATTGTATTGTTTTTAGACTCACCCTATCCTACATAAAAACATACTTACACATATAATTTCGATAACAATATAGAAAATAAGAATCATTTGGTTAAACAATAGCTAATTATTTTTAATAATGGATGGTACTCGAAAAACAGGAGCTAAAACTTATATTTATATATTTTTCACAATATTTGTTGAGCTGTTAAATTAACTTTAGCAATTCATAAATTGAGTTTAACAATTAATACTTTGTCGAAACAAGTCATAAAAATAAGCTATGTTTACCACTCGATTACCAAGATCTATACTGATCAAACGTCAGAAGTATTACATAGTTTTATAAGAACTGACGTCCATCGGTAGTCCCTTAAATATCCGCATTTTATTCTGTTTTCAGTATTTGTTATTAATTTATACGGATTATTTTATTTGAGTTTATTTTTGTAAATAAATATTCTTGATCCAGTGCTTCTGGGAGAGAGTTTTTTTGACAAGTTATTTTGACGTTTCTTAAAATTGAAAAAAATATGAGTGACGAATACTAAACGCGAATACTGATTGGTAGATTTCATATACGTTCTAGGATGTATATGAAATCATATACGTTCAGTTAACCGATATGGCTTACATTTCCATTCTCTAAACTGTGCAGGAAATGGATAATATACATGTGGGTGTAGAAAACTTTGTTTTGTGCTTGGATGCACCTACTTTTCCGCACGCATTTTAGTTCAGAAAGTTCCACTCTCCGCACGATGTTACTTTTATGCACGATTCTACTTTATCGCATGGCTTACGGAAAAGTATACTTTTCATCTCACTGAATTCTGTTTTACCGCACGCTGCACTCCTCACACAAGGCCACAACAATTGCATTACATTATTATTATTTCAATCTCATTGAAATTTTGTAGAAGATTTCGTATATATCTATTAATAATCGCATCAATAACCGGAAGTTAACTGATAAACTTGTTAGTTTGTGCCTATAGTAAATTTATAATCCTATTACATGTTTTTTCCATCACCGCTGGCCCATAGGAAAAATATTGTTCCCAATATATTCGGAAAGTGTCTATTTTGCAGTGGTTAGGAAAACAACTAGTTTTCAATTACTAATTTTCAACTACCAAGAAACGAAATCGTTAATATTCTCACGATGTGAATGCACGCCTCTGACGTTTATATAAAAGGGACCTACTACGATGCGACGGGAGAGCCCTATTTTAATTTGAAATTGAATTTATGGTGTGTATTTTCTAACACTTTGAAGATACGACTTCCTGCAGATCTGATATAATTAAGCATTTTAAACAAAATCTGTTTTTGAATCGTCGAATCTGCAAGTGTCACGAATATTTATGGAAAGAAAACATTATGATTCATATTATAATAATATACACAGTGTCTTGAAATAAGTTTGAGCAATGTAAAAACACAAAGAAGTTAATTTGATTTTGACGGGGAAAACATATGAAATATGCACAAGTGACAATAGGTATTGTATACAGATGTCGCTGTTTTTAGATGTGACACTAATGATGAAATTATGTTTATATAAGTTGCATCACCTGCTCCGGATTCTATAATATATAAAACCCAATACATATAGCCGAATTCTCGTCATAGCTGAATATATATTATACAGGGTGGTCCGTAAGTAATGGTCCAATGAATCTCGGACACTGCAGGTCGCGACAAGTTTTTAGACGGTTCCAGCCCCTTGTTTCAGTTAGCTTTGTCTTCGTCAGTCTAACGCAGAGGTTCCCAACCTTTTTTTGTCTACTGTCCACTTTAAGAATAAATTATTTTTTAACGCCCCCCTTTTTAAACATACTTAAAAACCGCTAAGTACTTATAACTGATTATTGAAACGCAACTTTATAGTATTCGGACAGAGTATCTTTTATTGAAAATAAAACAAACATAATCAATTCTCATATAAAAACTAATGTGAAGGTTGAATCTGATGCTGTTCAATAAGTTTGTTGATATCAGGTTCCAATTTACTCAAAAACAGCCGCAAGTCGCCACGTTCGGTAACACGCAAACGATTTCTCTTTTTAGTAAGCAGCGTTGCCACAGCACTAAATCCACGTTCACACAAATATGACGATGGCAATGCTATCAAGAATCGTCGAACAGATGACCACAATCCAGGGTACAATTGCGGGATCGGTTTTTGTAGCCAAAATTCTTGATATCCATTTTTGAACTTGATTTTTATTTCTTCGTTTGTTGTCATTTCTATAAGTTCTTCTTCCAGCTGAGGTGACATTGCTGTGTTGACATTTGAAAACGGATCCAACACCCAGTCTGGTATTTCCAAGTTTAAAATGTCCTGGTATCGTTCGGTGAAGTCAATGTGGAGGTTTTCCAAATGTTGGCAGTAGGCAAACAAGTCGTCGTTACTGCAGGATACTGATAATTTCGGAAAATTGTGAAAGTCACGTCTGCCTATATTCTTTTTGTGCAGAAGCAGTTTGGCTGCGAAAGCAGCAACGACATTTTTTGTTTTAATTAAATTTAGTTCATCGCCTTGCAGTTGGAGGTTCATGTCGTTGAACAATTTATACAGGTCTGTCATGTAAGCTATATCATTATTTGATGTTATGAGCTTGTTGCGCAGTTCTGTATCTTTAGTTTCCAAGAACATTATCACAGAGTCAAACAGGTTGTAACAGGTTGTAAAATCGAATCAGACAATTGTCCCTTGACAGCCAACGAACTTCAGTATGAAGCAACAAACGGTTGA
Source organism: Galerucella calmariensis (assembly GCA_910591675.1). Taxonomy (NCBI): domain Eukaryota; kingdom Metazoa; phylum Arthropoda; class Insecta; order Coleoptera; family Chrysomelidae; genus Galerucella; species Galerucella calmariensis. Next base: position 55,984 of record CAJUYG010001271.1, read on the forward strand.
AATATTTGTCATTAGTAACACAAAGCTGATGAAATAATCTATCATTCAAAGAGCTACTACGGATTTTATTGACTGCTTTGATGACATATTGCAGTGATTGAAATTGTCGTTCACTTAAGTTTCTAGCAACCAAATGTTGTCTATGAATAACGCAATGTATAGCAAGGATATCTGGAATTTTATTTTTTAAGTACGCTATGAAGCCTTTATGGCGCCCTGTCATAGCCGGAGCGCCATCCGTAGCAAGTGATATAATATTTTTCGAAGGAATCTCTTTCTCTTCACAAAACTTTTCCAATGTATTGAATATGGTTTCGCCTTTTGTATCTGTCTCCAAATTTCTGGCTACTGTGCTAGCGAAACGCGTCACTTTATGTTTAATTACAATCTAGATTTTACAAAATAAAATTGTTTGATTTCATAACAAACAATAGTTCTTCACGTATTTTCTCATCTTTAATAAAAATAGTTGGTAAAGTGGACTCATCGAGCTGAATTGAGAATTGACTAGTCCTCAGATGATTGCACAATAATTCTTCAATGTTTTCAGCCATTTCATCAATTCGTATTTGCACAGAATTATTACTCAAAAGAATTTTTCGGATAATATCTGCGGCCGGTTTATGAAGCACAGTAGTTATTACTCCCTTTATTGCTGGCAAAATTAACTCTTCTCCGATGTTGTGTGGTTTGCCTTTTTGAGCAATTAACAAAGAGATATTGTACGAAGCTCAAAGTCCGTCGTCATCTTGCTTAGTAGCCGCCTAAAATAGTTTTGATACACTTGGCTGAGTATTATGCTTCTTCTCTAGGTCTTGAAAATATGCTACATTCTTGTCTTTCTTATCTGGATGCATTTTATTCAAATGATCTTGCAGTCTTGAAGGCTTCATTGCTTCGTTCGAAAATGTTTTTAGACATAGAAGACACAAAGGCGACGACCGGTTTGTGGGATTTTCAATAAATCCGAATTTAATATATTCCGCAGAGTATTGCCGTCTCTTCTTTTTTATTTTTTTTCTGGGTCTCTTACCGCCCCCCTTTAGACCTGCAGCGCCCACAAGGGGGCGCTATCGCCCACGTTGGGAAAGACTGGTCTAACGCAACGTTTCACAGCGCTCACTAACCTAATTTAATTTTCTTATTGGAAATTATAATTCGTATTCAATGGCTACTACAGTGAATCGTGATAAGTTTTTTGAAAAGTTACATGCCTTAACTGGAAGTAAACGAGAAGACAATTGTTTTTATTTTTCACAAGAAAAGTACTCTAAAATCGATTCTGAAGTAATTTCTGCTAAAAGTAAGTGTAGTACATCTTTGGACTACAGACGTTTAAAACGTTTTGACATTTTAAAAGTTAATTGTGCCATTAAAACCAGGAAAAACAAATATCCTGTATTATGTCACTAATGATGAGTTGTTTACAATACTTTCTGAAACTCACATAAGAACAGGCCATGGAGGAAGAACACGAATGCTTAAAGAATTGCAAGTTAGATACAAAAATATTACCTATGAATTTGTAATGTTGTATTTAAATTTGTGTAAACAATGTCAGATGAAACATAGTGCGTCTAAAAAAGGTATTGTTGTGAAACCAATGCTCAGTTCCTAATTGAACTCTAGATGTCAAGTCGACTTGATAGACACAGGGAAATTAGTTTGAACCCAAACAAAATTAATATGGCTATGTAGCCAATGTCAATGCCTCTCAAACGAGATATCACTTGCCAAAAGGTCCTATTTAAAATTATTGGCCAGAGTGGCACTGTGACGTCATCTATTACTATTACGTCACCTGTTACCATTTGTAGGGAAGTTTACAACACTTCATTTTCACCCTCTAAATTTTATTAATGTAAGTATAGCCGTTCAAAAGATACGAGGGGGGGAGGGGACTTTTGAATAGCACTGTATATCGCTTAAAAGTTTACTTTGAACCTAAAATCAGTTAAGTCCTCACATCGGTTAATGTGGTATGGTGAATATAATATGAATTTTTTCTTGGCAAAATTCTAATTATATAGGATTCTTGTATTAGACTAATGTAACTGATTGATAATAAATATATCAAACTGTCGCATTCTAAACATCAGTTATCTTTAAGCCCAGTTTAGGTGTTTGATACAACTCGCCCTTAGCATTATAAAAAAAACAACTGAATATATTTAAATATACTTCAATGAATACTTGCAGTAATTGATTAATTCTCTTTAATATGTACCTATATAAAACAAATTTCAACCCATTTAGTTTTTGTAACGGCGGTAAGATGGAAATTTAAAATAGATTATTTCTTAAACTCTAGGGATTGTGTAGTTGCTTTGTTTTTCTGATAATTCTGATCTATTAAATTATTAGAAACTTCCTGATCTTATAATAGTTCCTGTTGCAAGATGTAGATCTCTTGTACTTGATATTGCTGTTCGTTTTTAGAGGAATTTCAGCAGTTTGGAATTTGCTGTTCATCAGTGATAGGTACTTACTGCTATGGAAATAAATTGATGGTAGATCGTTGGCGAAGCTTCATTTATCGGTATTTTGCTTTCTGTAAAAGATATCTGGAGCTCTCCTTTAATGTGCAACTGATCAGATATTTTTATATGATCCTCTTCCTGTGTAAAATAAGTGTGACAAAATATATAATCATTTGCATTCAATATTAAGGTTAACTTGTCGATTCATTAAGAAAATTAGAGAAGTGAAAAATAGTTACTTGAATATTTTATAAAAATTGTTCCACGTATGGCCAGAGAAAATACAGAAACATGGGTGTCTATCATTTTATGTCTAGCTGGACAACTTTTCACAGTACATATTTTTACTATGATTGTCAATTTATTTTGTTAAGCTAACTTGGTCAGCATGCTTTATCACTGTTAGGTAATCAATTAGGTAACAACTCTCATTATAAAGTTGTTGGATCTATGCTAGCATAAATAAAGGCGGAATTATAAACTTTACGTTCGCGTTCGGTTCGCAGTTGGCGTCGTTCGCGTCGTTTCCATTCTGCAGTTCAGTGCAGTTGGTAAATTTTTGCGTTTATAAACCTCACAACTTTCAGTTGGCTGCTAGGGATTTGATTGGTTGAAAATTATTTTGACAATTTTGATAGATCTCAGCTGATTTTATTTATATTTTGTTTTGTAAAAAATAAAGATGGATTGAAATATTTATTTGATTTCAAGTGTATTTGGGCTGCAAAATATTCATTATATGCTGCTTTAAAAAAAAAAGCATAAAAAGATGAGTACATTAAACAGCTGACAATGACGTTTCTCACGTGGTGCAAAACTTTCGTTTTGATTGGTTTATACCTGAACTGCCAACTACGAACTTAAATCTTGGCCATCTCGAACGCGGACGCAGCGTGACGGGCGTAATGGAAACTGCGAACTGAACGCGGACTGACTTTATAAACGTAATTGTTTAACTTCAACTGAACTGAACTGCCAATTGCCAACTGCCAACGACGAACTGAACGCGAACGTAAAGTTTATAATTCCTACTTAAGAATTAAATAACTAACCGACCCAATTTTTTTATGGAATCCCATTCCTTTTTGTAGGTTTTACTGCTTTTTTCCTTCTCAGGTACTAGTATCTATCGATTTATCCGCGCGTACGTTCGTATCTATTGAAAACTTTGATGATTGCCACCTAGGGAGTAGATAATTAGGAGATGAGTCATATTAAAGTGTCAAAATGGAGTTTTTATACTATTCAAATATTTATTGATTTATTACGTAAGTAAACCGCACTGAAATTGCGGTATACTTTTTTCTTTCTAGTTTTGTTGGAAATTTGGAGCTTGTATGTTAACTAGAAGTATATACCTTGAAATTTTAATGATCGGTTAGTGAGTGTATCAGTGATAAAATTAATGACTTCGATTTATTATATTTCTTGGACTACATATTTGAATTGAATATAACGAAGTTACATGGTGGTCGGAAATGTCCTGAATCGCTTCTAGTCGACTGAAAAACGGAGAAAAAGTTTAGATACAACCACATGTGGTCTCTACAAAATGATAGAGTAGGTCCCTGGCCATCTGAAATCGGCAATTACATTTTTTAATAGGGCCAACACTTTTTATTGCGAAATTTGTCAAAAATCCTTCAAAATTATGTTTAATTACCTTTTCACACATACCTCGCGATATCTCCGAAACTAAACAAAATATTTTCAACTTTTTTTTTAATCGGCAGAAAAAACATAAGCAAAGATTACTGCGTTATAGTTCCATTAGTATACCCAGGTAGTTCCAGGAGTTCGTACAAAAAACTTGGGAGATGATTGAAAGACTAAAAATAATGATGGTATTTCATATAAAATTTTTTATTTACGCCCTTCGTTAACGAGCTATAGGGCTCTAAAGTTGAGAATGAAAAATGGTTATTTATTCACAATTATTAAATGGCTGATTGGAAATTAGTAATATTTTAACCGTTAATAAAGACCATAACTGCACACTTTTTGGCGTGACATACAAGTCTACAACATACTTGTGAACTCAGGTACCGTTACTGTTAAGTAAAACTTTTTTTAGTTATAAATGCAACAATTCGATTTTGTAAACATTTTTAGAGATATCAAGTCCTCTTGTGACATCTCGATAAATTAACGGTTTAAGAGATACGGGCAATTTTATGTCGCACTGCACACCTATTGGCGCATTCATATTTATTTTGAAAGTACGATTACAGAAAGTATCCTGTATTATTAGCAAATTATTAATAAATTGGTGTAATTTTCCTGAGCCGTTTTGACTTTTTTAATGTCGGTAATTACTTGGTTACTTGTTTTTTCTAATCTGCTAATGTAATGTAGTTATTAATTTTTCAGGGTTTTCTTGCTATTTTTACTTTTATTAAAGTAATGTTCGTTTTCAATAAAGTTCTTTATAGTTAAACAAAGTAAAAGTTTATATTTATAAATGTAGACTGTACCAATTTATTAATAATTTGCTAATAATACAGGATGCTTCCTGTAATCGTACATTCAAAATAAATGTGAATGCGCCAATAGGTGTGCAGTGATACATAAAATTGCCCGTATCTCTTAAGCCGTTAATGTTATCGAGATATCACAAGAGGACTTGATATCACTAAAAATTCAATGAAAACATTGTTGTATTCTGTGTAAAAAAAATTTATTTAAAATTGCAAAGCGCTTTCGGCTGTTAGGCCATCTTCAGTGCCATACCTGCAAGTAAGCAATAATCGTTGGAAAATTATTAAAAAAGAAATTAGTAAAGAATTACTTACTCGTCAGATATGATACAAGAAACTTAAACATATGTCTACAACACATTAACGTGTTGTTTAAGTTTCTTGTATCATATTATCTGACGAGTAAGTAATTCTTTACTAATTTCTTTTTTAATAATTTTCCACGATTATTGCTTACTTGCAGGTATGGCACTGAAGATGGCCTAACAGCCGAAAGCGCTTTGCAATTTTAAATAAACATTTTTTACACAGAATACAACAATGTTTTCATTGACTTTCTAGTCATGTGTACTAAGCTATAAAGATATTCACATCTCTAAAAATGTTCACAAAAGCCAATTATTGCATTTATAACTGTAAAAAGTTTTACTTACAAAAAAATTGCGCATTCACCATTAAACTTAGTCGGTACCTGAGTTCACAAGTATGTTGTAGACTTGTATGTCACGCCAAAAAGTGTGCAATTATAGTGTTCATTAACGGTTGAAATATTACTAATTTCCAATCAGCCATTTAATAATTGTAAATAAAAAACCATTTTTCATTCCCAACTTTAGAGCCCTATAGTTCGTTAACGAAGGGCGTAAAGAAAAAATTTTATATGAAATACCATCATTATTTTTAGCCTTTCTATCACCTCCCAAGTTTTTGGTACGAACTCCTGGGACACCCTGTATAAAACCTAATTTTTTTGTAAAATTAGAGAAAACTATAATCTTGACTATTTTCAGTGATCGAGAAACTTTCTTTTTTCAAAATTTCACGAAACTATCTGCGTACCAAATGAGGCTAAAGCATCAAGGACGTTTTTGAAATAAGAATCACTATCATAAGTATCATGGTTTTTGTGCAATAAATACGCAAACTTGAAAGTTTCTGCAGCCGCGTTTAATTATTGTGCTTCCTAACGAGCAGACATCTCTACGCTTCCCTCATATATGCATAATGCGACCTGTCTATTCCTGAAAAATTTGGCCGATAACTTGAATCAGTTGCTAATAGTCTTTATTTTAACTGCGATTAGGTAGATATCATTTTGGATGTGTGTGTGTCTATTGAGATTTTTTGTGTAAGCGATGGAGGGTTTATTTTGTGGTCAGACTTTGCAAGAAAAAGACAAACTTGTGACGCAAAATCCGAGATTGAAAGGATTGAATACAATTATATGTGCTGCAGAAAAAGGAAAGATTTGCATCAAAGGGAAGAAGGAAGGTTAAAGTGAAATTTCATAAAACTTGCAGACAAACATTTATTAGTCCACAAAATATTGGATATGTTTCTCAAAGCAGTGAAACCGAAAACGCTTCATCGTCTCGGACAAAATATTCTAAGATGGATTTAATATTCGGCAAATGTGTCTAAATATGTAACAGACCTGGAGAAAAAGGAAAGGCCAACAGCGCTTAACATCTTTGCAGACAGATTATACAAAAATATTGATGATTTTAAAGACCTAGAAAATCTTGCCTTTTTATCACAAGATAAAGCATTGGAAGTTAGTACAAAATATACTTTATTTGTATAGGAACAAAAACAAAAATATTGCTTCCTTGGATCAATTACGATGGTATCTGACAACGGACTCAAATCGCAAATCTTCTGAGTTGTCTCCCACCGATCATGCTTTTAAACAACATTTGAAAAGGTAATAAATACGTTTCTAAGTCGCCCATGCTTATATATTAAAAAATTACCTACAATAAGCTATAATATGTGTCTGTATCAATTAAACATTTGGTACAATAGCCACATTCAAAATATGCCACCAGAAGATCCGACTCTATACGGATGGACATTACAAGAAAATATTAAGAAAGCCAATTTCTCCTCTCAAGAACCAGTGCCCGATGATGTAAGAATAATTTTGTCCATACGATGTTTAGTCAAAAATTGCAACAATAATAACTGTACCTGTATATCACAAGGGTTAAAATGCTGCAGTGACTGCAAATCTACAAACTGCTGTAACAGCATAACCTATGATATTTTATCAGACAGCGAAGATGAAGACTTTTGAAATATGTTTTCTGTTACTTAGTTTAATTAGTTATTTTTATTTTTGTTTTATCAGATGTACAGGGCTATTCATTATAAATTACCCACCCCTTATCATCGTTATTATTACTTTTAGAAAAAAAAATCTCACATAAAAGTTGTTTGGTTTCAGCTGTATTTTCTTGATATTCCATCAAAAGTTCAGTAGCGTGCAAATTTAAGGGGATACAAAAAATAGTAGTTCTTTTTCAAATGGGACACTCTGTATATTTTCACTTTTTTTGGAATGAACTTTTTTTCTGATTTCAAAAATATATAATATGTTACCCCTACCTCCTACCGTTTTTGAGTTATGAAATGTTGAAAATCTGAATTTTAGTAATTACTGTAAATATGAAAAAGATAATTTATCAAAATGATCAATGGAAATGACAACTAATATGTTTGATAATTAACATTTTTCATATAAAGTAATTAAAATGGCTAACAGAGAGGTGGAAGATTTTATTAATAATAAAAATATACAAGTGATTAAAGCAAGGATTCAACTCGAAATTAACAAACTAAATGAAAATATGTAATGAAGTCATCTGCAATGTTATGATAAATAATATAAGAAGGTGTCATCAATTATGCATTAACTATAATGGTAGACATCTTGAATATCTTTTATAAGTTATTATTTATAAATTCTTTTGAATAAATCTTTGTTTTCTGTTTTGTTTAGGTATATATTTTGACTTTTTCTTTCTTACTGAGAACCATTTTAATTACTTTATATGAAAAATGTTAATTATCAAACATATTAGTTGTCATTTTCATAGCTTACTTTAATAAATTATCTTTTTCATTTTTACAGTAAATACTAAAACTAAGATTAGGGTAACATATTATATATTTTTGAAATCAGAAAAAAAAGACGATTCCAAAAATGTGAAAATTTACAGGGTGTCCTATTTAAAAAAGGACTATTATTTTTTTATCCCGTTAAATTTGCACGCTACTGAACTTTTGATAGAATATTAAGAAAATTCAGCTGTAACCAAACAACTTTTATTTGAGACTTTTCTTTCTAAAAGTAATAATAACGATGATAGGGGGTGGGTAATTTATAATGAATAACCCTGTACCTATTAAATAATGTCAAAATATCTTTATTCTCGCGATGAAGATAATTTTAATATTAAAATTTTATATTGTTAATCTAAACTAAACCATAACTTTTTTTAAATGTTTGGGAGCTTTTATTAATTTACAGGTCCACAATAACGCCAACAGTGTTTTTAACTAGCTGCACGGCCGCGGCCGACGCGGTTGTCCATGGAGGTGCGGAACCTCTAAACTTCGAGTAACTACTGCTTGAAAACTATGATACTTAGGATAGTGATTCTTGTTTCAAAAACTTCCTTGAAGCTTTAGCTTTATTCGGTACGCAGAAACTTTAGTGAAATTTTGAAAAATAAATAAGTTTCTCGATCACTGAAAATAGGGCTACAAAAAAGTAAAGATTACAGTTTTCTCTAATTTTACAAAAAAACTAGGTTTTATATACTAATAAGGTTAACGCAGTAATCTTCGCTTATGTTTTTTCTACCGATTAAAAAAAAAGTTGAAAATATCTTGTTTAGCTCTGGAGATATGGCGAGGTAGTGTGAAAAGGTAATGAAACATAATTTTGACAAATTTCGCAATAAAAATTGCTGGCCCTATTAAAAAATGTTGTAATTGCCGACTTCAGATGGCCAGGGACCTACTCTATCATTTTGTAAAGACCACATGTGATTGTACCTTCAAAAAAAAATTGAAACCTTTTTGCCCCCTTTTCAGTCCACTATTCGAGAAAAGGAGAGTACCTATACCTTTATTTGTTTCTGCACAACCAGGCGACACTTTCCGTTTCCTCAAATTGAGAAAGAATTTCAACCATTATTTCATTGAAAATACAGAATTAATTAATTCATTAATTTATTGGAAGCAATCGGAAAAAAATATCATTTTAAATGTTCCATTCAGATTCAAGATATTTTTTTGAATTGTTTTCGGAAAAATAATAAATTTTCACGGGGTAAAGGTTTAACGAGCATTATAATTTTTCTTTGTCCATTATGATCGGCTTGATCCTGTTTCAATGCAATGCGCCTCGCGCAGCTAGTGATGTTCGATTAATAAGAAAAACCGACAGAGTGACGCGCATAATATGAATTACTTTGTTAAAAAATAATAATGTGAAGGGGATGCCCGAAAGCACGGTTCAAACGCGTGTCTGTTTCATGTAAATTGAGGTCTAGTAGTACATGGGAAGATGTAAGGGTGAGATACAAATTTGTTATAAATCGTTTAGGGCTATTTAATCAATTTGTCAATGTGTTGAAAACATTTGGTTTGTATACATATCTTTTCAATGCTAGTATTTTACTTGATAAAGATCCATACTGAAGGATGGAATGAAACAATTTAATTTGCTTTAATCTTCATTATATTTGAATTAATGTTCAGTTTAAACTTGTTACGCGTTTCGCTAACACAGTAGCTTTATCAAACGAGTGAAGGTATAACAAAAAATTATTACCTAATTTATACAGTGCATGAATACGGAATTTTGGTAATATTGACAGGTATTAGAAAACGTTCACTTACGATAAAATAAAGTGCAAAAAGTGCCTTTATACGGAACTCTACGAATATTAACAGAATTATTGAATAAACGTTGCAAATTGGGTATTGAAAATTATTTATTTTTTATACGTCTAGTTTTTTTTGTTCATAAATTCTGTGAAACAGTTAGGTAAATTTTCTTTATCTAATTTTGACTTATAAAGTGACATTTTTCAAAACTGACTTCCGTTAGCAAACGTCACATTTTTCGTAACCAGTTACATAATGAAAAATATTATGTAACTGGTGATGAAAAATTAATTTTATCACCAGTATAAAAACAAGGGAGAAAAGAAGGAAGTTTAATGTCATATTATAGAAAAATAACAACAACTAAAACTGAAGAGAACTACTAACAATAAGAACAACTAGAACAATTTACTTTTTATTTTATGCATTATAAATACACAATTCGAACAGTTTGTTAGGTTAACCCCCTCAGAATTAGAATATGTAATTTCGTGATACATAGCTGATCTTGAACTTGAGGTGCTTGATTCACCAAGAATATCAGTGTTATAGTGTAACTATTGTTAATGTGATGACCCATATTTTTAATCCCTTTGAAGGAAAAGCCGCCAAATGGCTTGCATAAAATTCTTTTATAAATTCGAATATTAAGAAATAATGCTTTTCAAATGTAATTCAAATTAATATAGTGGATTAAAATTAACCTGCATAAAATATGTAATACAATTCAAGGTCATCACATTGACATTAGATACACTTATAATCCTTTTCTTATTTTCTATGGAGCTCTCTACATAGCCCTCCGTTACCGTGCTGGACTTCCAGCCTCCATGTTGTTTTAACTTTAATATTAATGGCAAAATAATAAAGGAAAGTCTGAAATAAAAGTATTGTCTTGTGTAAAATTAGTTGCATATAACTTGTAGGAATCAAAAAGTGATGTTTTCGAATCAGAAAAATTAATTAAAAATTGTTTAAAAACACATAAAATAAATTAGTTAAATTTTGTCAAAAGGACTCACATAAAATAAATTAAATTTTCTTTTTGTCAAAATAGATAAAATCTTGTATGAAACACGTTATGAAATGCTTTTTTGTGTAGGTAACTCGTGTCATTTCACTCGTTACACAAAATGATGCATTTCATAACTGGTTACATAAATAGCTATTTTTGTTAATTAATTTTATATTTGGGACAGATGTTTTTGGATCTATTATAGACGGATAATTCACTGCACGTTTTAATAACAGACAGACTTTCATCCATACCAAAGATTACAGAATAAAAATATAAGATGTTCCACTCCAGGGCGGTTTGATTCAAGCTGCTGTCCCAAACGGACGCCGCTCTCATAAATTATGTTTACGACTCGCTTTTGTTGTCAATAACCAGACCGGTAGATATCAGAGAAGTTCGAAAAGCTAATTTTATTTTAAGCTATAAAGGGGTAATTAGAGAAATATATATTTAAATTAATAAGATTCTTTATTATCACAAAGGTTTATTTTTAAATGTTAATTATTTCGAAACATGATCGGGATATGAATTTGAAAAGGTGAGTGAAAAATAAACTTGAATTTTTAAAATGAATCAATTCACCAGCATCTTAGTAATTTTGTGATACTTATTGATAATCTAGCATATAATTATCACAAATTCAATTAGATATACTCATTAGCCACCAGAATAATAGGGCCACTGAATCTTAACTTTTGATCTTTAAATAACGCGTATTTTTTGGATTGACAAGGTTAAAACAGTAAAAAGAAAAGCAGCTGCAGGATACCTTTATTAAAAAATTTCATAAATGTTGTAAAATACTAAATTTGGAGTTTGGTTTATGTGTTAAATTTAATCTATTGTCTTTCAATTCTTTCAATATACATTTGAGAGTAAAATATATACGGACTCTGGTATAGAGACTTGCATAATACTTGAAAGGAAATTGATTACATGGATGATGAAAGGAAAATTTAGTAAATTCGTTCAAATAGAACTGACCAATTCCACTTTGGTTAGTTATAGAATTGAATTTTTGTGTTTTCTTGCGTAATGTACCTACTTGTTTATATAATATCCTTATTATAAAAATAAATCCGCAATTTTGTATATAAGATGATATGGTGGTTTTTATTTGTAGTGATTAGGAGGACACAGTAAATCCAAAACAAGCTGAGTTTCTCTGTAAGAAAAGATTTATTGTGTTTTATGACACATGGTTTACATAAATCAATTGAAGTAACAAAAACTAAAACTAATTAACTAACCTGTAAGAAAAGAAACGACATTTAATGTTATTAATTACAATGTCGATCCTAAAACACAATTATTAGAACTTAATCTTCCGTTTATAAAAATTAATTGGAAAAACTACTCTGACATTGATGCTTTTTCATGACAGCCAGATAATAATCGTTCACTATAGACTATAGACTATAAATGAACAATTCTGCCTTGATGACGCTTGATGTGCGGGAATATTTAAAGGAAAATCACATTTTTCTTTACATGTATAAGCAAATATTACAAAATATTTAGTGTTTAAGCTTTGCTATTAAAGAGAAAAATATTAATATTTCAACAATCAATTGATAAATTTTAAAAATCTATATAACATAAATATAAAACACGAACAACCAATATACACCGTTCTAAAATAACAGCGCTCGACGGGCGACGTCCCGTATAAAATGCCAAATTGAATGCAAGAAAGGATGTAGCGACGTACTGTACCATCCAAGTCAACAGACAGTCACCAGCGGCATCGGTGCTTTACGCGATAAATTCGAACGAGTGAAACATCTTTTATTTTTATTCTGTAATCTTTGTCCATACGTTAATATTTTGGGCTAAATAAAGGCACCTCATTCAGAGAGACGCTATTTTGATCTGTTTTGGAACACAAGAATTATTCATGAAACGTTAAATTAATTATATTTTTAAGAAGAAAATTGAATGCTGAATAGACAAGAGCACGAAAACTGGACTAATATAACCTTTCCACAGATGATCTCGTCTTTGTAGTCTAGAAGATTTTCCAGTGTTTTTATTATAATGAGTGAATTTCCAATGAATTGGTTCATTGAAATGTTTTCTATAGTTTGTAGTTTAGATATACTTATTGATTCAATCTATAGTTTTATTGTCAGCGCCGGCAGTTTGATTTAGTATTAGTTAGGGAGGCGAATAGGGGATTTTTCGGGAATGCTCGAGCGTGGCAGTTGAAGATATGAGAGATACCTTAGACCTAGACAACTTTGGAAAGTATTAGGTCTATATGTAGTGACGCGCGCCTAGGATAGACGATCAGATTAGTAAAAAAATCAATAGTCTGAAATACTCGAGCGCATCAGATTAAGATATTGGAGGTTGATAGTTCTTATTGTTTTAAGACTAAATTTAACTAATCTGACTATAAGTCCTTGACGCCACCAAATTATAGGGTCGCGAACTTGTAGAATATAATCTAAAACTTACTAAAAATTCAAAATCTGCCGGTTTCCGCATGACCAGAAGTGTGGATGAGCCATTTCGTCTTCCGAAAAACGCGTTGCGGCATATAAGTCGCGAACGATACATTTTACAAAAAAAAGTTTGAATAAAAAAAAAGGTAATTTTATTTTACACCAAAAAGGGTTCTTTACATTTTTGTCCAAAGTTAAAACTTTTAGACTTAAAGCATCATGAAAACTCAAACTCCCGTTTTTTGAGTATATCTCGAAAACTGATGGTGTTATTGATATGGAACAACGATGATTAAATTATGTAACTTTCATTATATCTCAATTTTTTTTTTCTAAAGCTTCTCGACAATTTTCGTGGACTCGGAAAAAATTACGCGTATCTGTATACTTACAAAAGTATTATTAACATGTACAGTTTCATTTGTTTATATTATTCAATAGCTTGTTGATCCTCAAATTGTTTTTTGGACGTACCGTAAGCAAAACGAAGTGAAGAATTGAAGCAAAAAAGAGAATGTGCCATAAACATGTAATACAGACTGAGCGCTTCACAGAAATATGCCGTCCAGAAACAAAAAAACCTTTTTCTACTACCGTGTGTAAAGTACGTACTTTAGACACATTTTCGAGTGCGTAAAACTTTATTTTACGCACTAGTGCGTAAAGAGTTTTACTTTACGCACTAGTGCGTAAAGAAAAAATTCCAATATGTATGTGGTTATAGATATCTAGTCTTATAAAAATATAGGTATAATAAACGGATATTAAATCTAAGTTTTTTTCATAAATTGGAGATAGAAACCTATAGAATTCGGTAAAGTAACCTAATAATTATTGTTAAATAATTATTGAGTACTGGAAATAATACGGTAAATAGGTATAAGTTGGCGGTGAGTGACTGACATTTCTTTGTGAATTGAATCTGACATTTAAAATTTAAATTGAGATCTTCCGACTATACCTAGAGTAAGCAATTGTATTTTATATTTAGGAATTGAATATTTTTAGAAAACTATGATGTTATTTTAGATTATTATAAAAAGACTCTTCTAAAGAAAAATTTAACTCACTTTACGCACTAGTGCGTAAAGTATGTTTCTTTACGCACTAGTGCGTAAAGAAAATTACTATTAAACTTTTGTATTTCAATTAAATATTCGCTAGTAGAAAAAATATTGTATGCAATTCGTGTGTAAAGACCTTTTTTTCGACTCATGTGATTGTCGCATTCGCCTGCGGCTAATGCGACAATATTCACATTCGTCAAAAAAAAGGCTACTTTACACACTAGTTACATAAATAACTATTTTCGGTCAGTTTAAAAGAACTCACCAACATTTTTGTCAGATTAAGAAAATATGCTTTGAGGATACCGAGATAAACCTCCCCTATGAAAATCTGACGCGCTCGAGTATTTCAAAAGAACTTTTTTTTTGCATTTTCAAAAATTTGTCGTAACTTATCGTCACGCCGAAATCGTCAGTTTTTTTAAAGGGAGCTTCCTTGGGGCCTACTTAACACCCCTTCCGAAAATCTGACGCGCTGGAATAAATTTTTTTTTCCGGATTTTTGACTACTTTATATATCTACTCCCACCACGCAAACCGGCAGATTAGTATACTGCTGTTATCAGAGGCACTTGGGACATACGTGGTATGAATATCTGACGCGCTCGAGAATGCCCAAGTAACTGTTTTTTTCAACATTTTTGAAAAACCGTACACGCCATACCCACCGCTAAAATGGTTTTCACCATACGAGTTTTTCTTTTCGAAATTACCCTATCTTTCGATTTTGATAGGTCTCGACGGCGCTCGAGAATGTCGCCATTTAGCAACCTCGCCTCCCTAACTATATGGTATTTGATGAAAATCAAAACTCAAAATCTTATTTTATTTATTTTATGTAGAAACTTTATTTATGCGATAACTCTTGTTTTCATTGTAAAGTTCAATACCGTTAACGCAAGAAAATAACGTACTACGGTAATGCCGGCTGTGCTTGCATACTTTTGTTTCAAGTACATTCTGTAGATGTTTTGTTAATTAAAGTATCTAAAAAGGTTGGATAATTCTTTACATATTTCCACCATACTATGGGTTTTACATTTTAATTAATAATTATTCGTTTTTCAAAAGGACAAGAGCTCAAAGCAAGACCAATGTTTTGTTAGTAAAAATTGGTGGTATTGATGTTTTTGTTATAGGTACGCAATTTCAATAATTGCATTATTTGGACTAATCTATTGTTTTTTGGATTGATATTTAGGAAAAGGTTAAATACATGATGGTTTTGATGAATTTTTATTTTGATAGTTAGGCCAGACGATAAGGGTAACAACTACAAATTGGAAAAAAAAATCGAAGAACTTTTTTTTTTCGAAATTTTCCAATATTTCGCGTTGGAAGGAAGGTAGAGAAAAATAAAAAATATCACCTTTTTGCAACAAAAAAGATTTCTTGCGTTTATTTCGTCTGAGCGATTGTTTGTCCGGAAAAAATTCGGTAAACTAAGTATATGCTCCGCATGCTTTAATGGTGAGAACTTATTTAGATGAAATCTTCCCCAATAAATGGATTGGACGAAGAGGTACTATTGAGTGGCCAGCTAGATCGCCAGACCTTACGCCGTTAGATTTTTTTCTGTGGGGTTATCTCAAGAACAAAGTATATGCAACACAACCAACTAGCATTGTAGACCTCAAAGACAGGATAACTACAGAAATACGGAATATTTCACCTCGAACTTTAAACAAAGTTAAGGAGGAGTTCTATAGGAGACTGTGCTATTGCCAACAACTAGGTGGAGAACATGTTGATCATTTATTTTAATGTATCAAAATCAAATACATCAGGTATTTTATGTATGTGCATAATAACTGTAAAAATAAAAATTTCACCCTGTATAATTCATAATTGACCATACAT
The DNA here is from genome assembly GCA_910591675.1 of Galerucella calmariensis. Classification (NCBI taxonomy): domain Eukaryota; kingdom Metazoa; phylum Arthropoda; class Insecta; order Coleoptera; family Chrysomelidae; genus Galerucella; species Galerucella calmariensis. The sequence goes on from CAJUYG010001271.1 coordinate 72,232, forward strand.
TATTTAGTTTGTTGGAATCGGTTCATAAAGAGGATTTCAAAAATATGCAAATATAAAGGGTGTTTCATTAAAAAAACAACACCGACTATGGCATACTTGCGTGAATCACCCTGTACATTTACATTTATGTTTACATAAATCAATTCAAAAGTTGATGTGTCTAGGCATTTTTTATAATTTTCTAAAATAATGACATAAAGAATTTGATTCCATAAGTGGTTTCCACACTGTATAATTCTCAATGAATACCCATTCGAGTCAGATCAGGACTTCAAATCGGTAGCCCATGTATTTTCTGTACCAAAATTCATTCAAATCAATATGTTTGATTTGGCTCTTACTATTGATCTAAAATAAGTATCATTTCTCACTGTTTAACTGGATTTACAATTTATACCAATTACTTTCATAAAAATGGCGAAGGCGTTGGTAGCTGGCAGTAAATAAATTATTTCTACCATGCTGTTGCTTGTAGTATCGAGTTAATAGGAATTTACATATGCTTGGATGTATGAAAAAAGAATATTAATATATCCAAAATAATAGAAGAACTGCTGTTGATGAATATAAATTTGATTGAAACGACAAAAAACCGATTATATCCTTAGACAAAATAAAAAATTGAAAAAGTGTCACGGGACACACGGTAAGAACTTTAGTTCCTTTTAAGCAATAATCAAATTTTTTGAATCAATAAATAATCGATCAATAATCGATTAACCACAATCGATTAATACTCGAATAATAATCGATTATTATCAATCCTTCATCAACAATCGATTAATAACTGATTGTATATAATCGATGAATATTCGAATATTTCCAATCGAATAAAAGTCGATTGTTTCCAATCGATCAACAATCGATTATTCTCAATTAATTAATAATCGATTATTTTTCGATCATTATTAATCAACCTATAATCAATTATTATTGATCGATTAACAATCGATTATCATTAAGTTTTAGTTGTAGAGTAGTGGATGAATTATTTCGTTACAAAATTCTGTCCTCGGTTTTTTTCTCCAATCTATCGATTAATTTAAAATCTTTCCAGCATTTTATTTTTAGTTTAAAACGGACGTGCGTAGATCTCCTAATCGATTATCAACAATCGATTACTATACTATTATATTATCAACCTCTGTATAAAATTTAAACCAGAGACCTCGATATATGGCGGCATTACAGTTTTCTCTAGCCTATGAATCACTGCTTCGTAAACACATAACGCAGGCACATAACGCAGCAACGTAACGGTCAGATCTTTTGCGCCGCGACCCCCGGTCGCTCCAACCTAACGTAAAGAACTAAAGTTCTAACAAGAGACCGAATTGTTTACATTTTCAGGAAACATTGCTTCATTTTTATTTTTCGTATTTTCCATTCCCAATTACATTAAGGAATTCACTGAAAATATGAAATAAATTAGCGATTTTCATTTCACATGCCCCTATTCATTAAAGAAAACATATTGAACATTTTTTTCAATAAACAAGGAAATACCCTAAACATGAATTATCAGTGCTAGCAACAGTGCTTACAGCTAGCTCTACGCAGAATATTCGTCCCTGTTCATTCTGATAAATTCATCAGCTACTGCCATTGTGGTGGTTATGGTAGTCTTACATTTTGTAGTAACTTTTTATTTAAAATCCTAAAAACCCCAAAGTTTAATCGAAGTAATATTTAGACTGCAGTTGAAAGATTATAGTTTTTAAACAATTATTATTTGTCGTATTAGGAAAAGTTATTCGGTTTTTACCGGATTTACATTTTTAAAGGTCGGTGTGGTTGGACTATTTTTATTTTGTAGGGGACCCAGTGACGGCGGTTAGTAAACAGTAGCTTCTATGATAAGAATATTTAATACAAAATTAATCTCCGATATTATAGGTATTATTTGAGAAAATAGATGAAAACATATCTGAATCCGACTTTTTAACGGAATTGGGCGCCTATTTTGTAGAATAATACTCAATTTTAAAAAGTAAAATAAATTCTTACCTTCTAAATTAGGTTTCCTCGAGATCTTGGAAAATACAAACATTGGTTTTATAGAGTATTATACAGAGTTCGGCAAAAGTCCGGGACCGGACAAATATCGCAGAAAATGTAAGTTTTTCGGAAAATCTTTTTATACCACAAATTTTACTCCAACTTAAACTATAATTTGAAAATATTTTGAAATATACAGGGTGGTCCAATATTGTGTGGCGTATGAAAGTTATATTTTTTCTTATAATATACCCTATATTTTATTGCATTTTCTGATCGCCCCTCAAAAATATAATACTCCTTCATAATGGTTCCCTATACCTAAATACAGAGGGGTTCCGAGTTATGCTGACTTTTTGAAAAATGTGGACATTTCGAAAAATATTCATAATTCATTGATATAACAAATTCTAGCAAATTTTCTCTTACATCTTGATAGTTGGACATTTGTTGAATGTATTCCACGATTGAGTACTGAATATCTCTTTACAGGGTGTTCAGAATTTTCAGTTCCATTATTAGATCATTCAATGTGCAGTATCAGGCTAATTTCAAATGGAACACCATATATTTTAATAATTCATCATATTGAAAAAAATGTTGTCTTGCGAATGGTATGAGGGTGTCCTATTACCTGGGTTTTATACTTTTCGTGCAATTTACAATTTTCTTAAATTGCTGAATCGATTTTAAAACATCTGCAATTCTCTGTAAATTTCAAACTAATGATCTTAGCATAATTGTTGTAAGAAACTAAATAGATCAAGATAGGTGTTCGGATTTAATGAAATCCTCTCTGAAATTCAATCAATAATTTCTTCAGCTGACGCCAAGCCGTATCCCTGTACTTTCAAATTGCCAACCGTTTTCCCTCCGCTTAACTCTAACAATGATTTACGCCAATCACGGCATACCACGAACCTGAACGGACAGGGACTGCGCGCGCAAACGCTCACTACTAGGATTTTTTAGAAAAGACGTCAAATTGACATGAGGTGAAATTCGTCGGAGAATCAACGTTAAAAGTTTAAAAACGGTTTATAGACACAATAGTTATTGAGAAACTATAGAAAATGTTCTTTTTTGCGATGCTATGAGAAAAGCATCATGTAAATTTAAATAAATGAGGTGAGAAAGGCAAGCCAACGAGTTTGATTTCCATGCTCCCAGCATAAGCCAATGGTGAATGACGCCATTGCTCATCAAGCATCGATTATTACATTAAAGTAATAATAAAGTATAATAACGGTCCTTCGAGTTTGAATAAAAGTAATAATCCGTGTTCAATAGGCAAAGTGGACAGTGGAGCATGAAGATTTTGCGATGATGCAGATGAGACGACGAAACACATTATCTTAAATAGGGTTCAAGCAAAAATTTTGCTATTGGTGGGAATTGACGATTTATCAGGTCTCCTAACACCTTGCATGCCTATTTCTCCAAAAAAATACTAAGTTCACTTTTAAAACGACTTTAAAAATCATAAAATTTGAAAGTCCGCCAAAACGCGCTTCACGTCATAAATATGGCTGCCCCATGGTGTGACGTCATTTGCTTACGTTCTTATTCGTGTATCACGCTCTGAGTTCTTCTGACCTAATTTGTTTCTGAAAGCTTTAAAAATGGATAAAGCCGAAAAAAAACTTTGAATTCCAAGTATTGCATTGTTCCAGTGTGTAAATCAACGTCTATTCAAACTCCAGACAAAATATTTGTTACTTTACCTGGTGGCGCAAGCAAAAATACACTTAAGAGAAGGGCATTACTTTTGTTTGTGAAAACCATTTTAATGCAAGTACCTACTTCTATGCTGGTAATTTTTACTCTTAAATAGTTTGGGGTTATGTACCTATATGTCTAGGAATCAACCATAAAAACATCATTTTCTTACGACCACACATCGAAATATGGTTGGTATATATTATATAAATAAAACATAGTTTAAATCGTACTTACGATAATGCTTTAACTCCTCTTATTTCCTCTGCATGAAAGCAGCCGTTTGACTCCATAAATTCAAGCAGCATAAATGAGTCTACTTTGGGCAAGTTATCAGTTTGTGCTTTTACAAAACCTTCGCTAGCCATATCATTACTCACAAAATATGAAAGAATCGTCACTGAACACTGAACTAGTGAATAAAATATATTCTTCCAAAAGTTTTAAAATATCCTCGGAAATATCGAATATTTATGACCACTTTCCACTTTACGTTGACTTTTAGAAATAAAAAAAGCACACACAAACACGTAATGGTCTCAAACAAACATATAAATGATATTCCCACGTCGATGAAGCAATTGATAGTTGATTAAAATACAATATAAACACACAACTATACATAACCTAATAAAATACAGGCCATATTGACATAAGTAAACACAAGAGATATGACATCACACGTATCATCGGTAGCGTTCGGAAATCCTCGGGTTGTGGTCGGAAAGTGCATTGAAATTTGAATTTTATTTTAAAATTTGGGAGTAATTTCCTATTGAAACTGCTTTATTTCCTATTATTAGTAATTTTTGATATCATATTTACCTACTATTATAAATTAATATCCAAGCAAAATATGAAATATGCGTGTACTCTATTGCAGAGTAATTGCCCGTCAACGCTTCAAATATCTGGAACAGGTTACTCGGAGCATGGCTAATCTAATCTACTTCGAAAAAATAAGAAGCTTACCAAAAACTTCCGGATTTTTGTACAAAGGTAAGTAAGGTTCAATCAATCTATTCTTGACCCCAGATTAAGTGGTGTGTATTATTTATTACCAATCCATTTGTTACACCTTATATGCAATAATAAAATACAGATATGGCACGTATAAAATGCATTGGTTTATCTACATTCACTTACATACAAAAGATTATAATTAGCCAATTAATATTATCCTTAACACACATCTATAGGTAATAAATAATATCAATATACTCATTATACAAGTCTGACAGTATATTATCAACTTGTTTCTGATAATTATTAGTAAGTTAACTTGTTAATAAACATGTCATACCTTGTTTAGATCACCCAAGCATTGCGATATGATATATTAGGTTATTTGTATAGTGTGTCCCAAATTATAGGCGTAGCATTGCATTCTCTAGGACGGTAGAGATAGCAAAACAATAACTGTACGGAATTAGATTTCCAATATTTTCTCTTGTCTTAGTGATAATTGAAAACTAGTGATTTCTCGGATATTTTGTAATCATTTTGTAATCATTAATGGCCGTGTGAGAAAAATTAATTTTTATTGGATACCCAGGTAAGTTAAGGCTTATATTTTGAAATTGGTAATTGTATTTTTTTAAGTTCAATAAATTTTAATTTTTTCATAAAAAAATTATTATTTCTTGAATATGTAACAATAACAAATTTGTAAACAAAAATAAAAAACTTCAGAGCAAATGCTTAAAATGCCCACCATTTACTTCAATACACTTTATGATCCGCTTTCGTAAAGATCTCTTAATATCAAATAATCCTTGTCTATTATTTTTAATTACAACCGCGGCTTCTTCTATTTTCCGTCGCAATTGTGGAAGAGAAGTGATTTTTTCTTTGTCAACTAATGCCTTCATTTGCGACCAAATTGGAAAATCCAAAGGATTGAAATCAGGGCCTCTTGGTGGCCAAGCAAACTCACTTCCACGACCAATCCATCGATGCGGAAACTGTTCGTTTAAGTATTGACGAACTTGTGAAGAATGTGGTGGTGCAAAATGTGCAAAAACCACATATTCTGTATTAAAGCGAGAGGTATATCCTCTAGTAATTCGTGTAAATGTTTTTGAAGAAAATCTAAATAAAGAGGTCCATTGGATTGGTTGGCAGTTCAAAAGGACCTATTAAATACCCACATATTACACCACACCAAATGTTAACCTTAAACTCGTGCTGAAAATGTGTCCCTCATAGAATGTGGATTTTCAGAATCCCACAAATGATTATTTTTATAATTAAATATTCCTCGTCTGGTAAATGTTGCCTCATCAGTAAAAAAAATTGTATCCAGAAAATCTGGGTTAACATTTTGTTTATCTTGCAAAAAATGGGCAAATTGTAGACGCTTAGGTGAATCCTGAGGTGATAAATTCTGAACAAGAGTGTAATGATATGGATGCAATTTTTCCCTCTTCAGTATTCTAAAAATAGATGATTGACTTATACCTGTTTGCTGACTTAATCGGCGAGTACTGACATCTGGATTCTCCGTAACACAAATTAAAATTTCATCTTCTTCATCGGCACTGATTTTTTTTTTGTAGCACCGTGCTCAGTTTTAGAGCGTAAAGACCCCGTTTCACCTAAGCGGTAGTAAATATTTCGGTACAGTTTGTAATTGGGCTGCCTTCGATTTGGGTATAATTGTGAATATCTTCGAGCCGCAGCTGAACCACTATAATTTGACTGAGCAAACACACAAATCATATCGCGCATCTCATTATTGGAAAAATCGTTATGCCTAGGCATTATTTGATAAATAACTATTACACTTGTTAATTACTTAATTGTTAATAAATGGTATACTAATGTATTACTTATTACTTATTTTTATTATTATCCAATTTTTGCTTCTAAACAAACTGTCTAAAAGTGACATAGGCCTACTTAAAAATAAACGAAAAATTAAACTCTACACAAACTGTCTAATAGCGACACAAGCCTATTTGAAAAGAAAACGAAAAATTAAACCACGGCTTAATTCACGAATGTGATTTTGATATTAAGAGATCTTTACGAAAGCGGATCATAAAGTGTATTGAAGTAAATGGTGGGCATTTTGAGCATTTGCTTTGAAGTTTTTTATTTTTGTTTTTTCTTTTAATGCTGAGCGAATAATTTTTGATGGTTTTTCGGAAACATCTTCAACAGCTTTTCTTTTGCAGGAAGCAGAAACTATTTGCCTATTCAAGGTAGAATTATATGCAGGATGGCAGTGTTCCGACTAAGATTTGGTTACACAAATTGCACTACATTCAACAAAAGTATAAACGCATGCTTTGCACTTTCTGTTAGTACATTTCCAACAAGTTTCGCCTGTAGTTCTCAATTTTTTACCTACGACCCCCCCTGTAATCAGTCAATAACACACAGTCGGTATCAATGTAATGACAGCTCTTACGCACTGTAAAAAAACGCACAGCTGTAAAGTAAATCGCACGGCTTCCCTAGCAACATCTTAGCAACTGTCAATAGACGTCTCCATTTTATTTAAAATTTACTATTTGAAAACATTAGATATGGCCACGTTTAACTATGAAAAGCCCAAAGGGCTATGTATATTTATTGATTATAATTGAAGAATGGACTTTCGATTATCAACAATATATTAATAATAATTAAACGTTAGTTCTTTAATGTGGTTCTTTCATTGGTAATAGAGTAATAGAGATGGAGTTTACCAAGTACCTCTAATTATGTAACTTATTTCTTATGCTTCTTATAAAAAATACAAGTACAAGTAGGTCGTAGGTAAAGTATAGTACGTAACTCGTGTTGTAAAGCATTTTACGCACTCACGGAATTACGCACTCGCCGCTACGCGGCATCCTGCGTAACTTTTCCATTCGTGCGTAAAATGCTTCTTACCACACACGTTACGTAATATACTATTATATAAACTATACTTACAAGTAAATTTTTGCCACGAATACTTTCAATAATTTCTACTTTCATAATGCTATTTTTCAACACTTTCAGCTCAAATTCACTTCGATAAATGATTACAAATCTGATAATTCAAGGGGTTGTTATTTTTATCAAGTACCTGCTTTACCTCAATTCTAAAAACAACATTTAATTGTATTTTCATTACGGGGGCCAAATTACTGGTCGGATTAATTTAGGGCCAGAGTACCATAGCATTAACGTAGGTAGCAGGGGGCAGATTACCTGACCCCAATATTAATTATAAATGGGATGTCACATATTTATGGATTAAAGACTTTTCACCCAGCATGTCAAAATATTGTCAACTTACTATCTTTCATTCCGAGATTCCTAGGACGACTCGGTTAATAATACATGAATACAAAGATATTAGAACTTTTAATTAGTGGTAATATACTTTTTATTTCAAACAATTTCGCACGACATATTGTATTAATTTACATTAACGCCTTAAGAAAGTAACAAAGTAACAAACAAGCAGGTGCTTATAAAGTATTCATTTTTCACCCTTCTTATCGTAAC